>OX638132.1:40944151-40974151 GCA_951804985.1 Dryomyza anilis | reverse complement strand
AGGAGTTTGCGCAATTTACTAAAACAAGGTTTTGTATATTCCATATTTAATGAAAGCAACATAAAATATTTCAAATATTTAACAATACTTTTCAAATTATCCTAACTAATATAAATAAAAGTATTAAACTTAAAAACTTTAAAGAAAATAATGAATTTTGTAACAAATTTGGTATCGCTGCTATTATTTTTCACACCTAAATTCAAGACTCATTTACAAAAGGTACCCTTTTGAAATAGGTTAAGAATATGGAAAAATAAGACGGCATTGTAATTACATAATTCCAATACATGTAAATTATAAAAATAATTGATTGTTCTTATTACGCAAGACTTCTAAAAAATGGAAATTATAATTTATGGGAGAACGCTGCTATTATTTTTCACACAGCTGTATATATATATATATATATTTATATATATATATATATATATATATATATATATATATATATATATATATATATATATATATATATATATATATATATGTATGTTGTCAACAGACACATTTTCAAATCAATATTCAGATGTTTTCTGCCACATTTTTGGACAGAAAAAATATTAAAATGTATAAGGCGTTGGATTGCAATATATCTTGGTAAGTTTGGTTGCAAATTATTATATTATTATACTTATAATAATTATTATATTATTATAATTATTTATTATAATTATACTCTCCGAAAGAACTGATTTCTTTTACAACACAACGTGTGTTCTTATTGAAATTTACAATAATTGGCGACGATGAAAAAAAAGCAAAGAAATGAAGAAATAGTCAATAAAAAAAATTATCAAAGCAGAACAATCGAATCAAGCAATTAATGTGACTGCAATTAATGTGGCTTCAAGCATTGCCTTAGTACCAAATTTAGAAACATTGGATATAACAAAAGAATCTTTTCGTAATTATAACCCAGATAGCAAAATGTCCGCACTGTGCTCGCACTGTGAGCGTACGCATGCGACTTTTATCACACAAATGAGCTCGTATTGCAGACATGTGCGTCATCATATGCATCTCAATAGCATCGCACACGTGCGAGAAAAATTGTATGCTGGGCATATAAGACTCATATGCCCTTCATTTGAGACACAATAAGCACGCAGACGTGCGGAAAAATATACGCATTTTAGACTCATATAGCCCTCAAGAATGCGTCTAATACAAAATTGAAAAATTTAAAAAAGCGAATTTTTGTTGACATATTTGTTTTAATATGACAAAAATATAATATACAAATAAAAATGAAAAAAACATGGTGTTTATGTCTGTTGGTGTGACACTGACTTCTACAGCGATCAACACCCGCTGCTTTCGTTCGATTCTCGACAAATCTCTCTGCATCAATTAACCGTTCCTGTTGTCGGTCACTCTTTGCCTATATTCATCTGCGTACTTGGCTCGGCGTATAAATTGAAATTTTAGCGGTTGTTATTTTTAGATGAATGTCACTTGTGCACTTCGACTTTGTTGCTGCGATGGAGTTTTCCATCGGTGACGGCATCTGCAATGTCATAATTAAAATATGTATATGTATTAATAACAAAATTAAGCGCGGTGTGTGGAATTACCTACTGTGAGCAGAACACGTTTAGACTTTTCCCTCGATGCGTTTTTCGTTGCAATTTTGGCGACATCATTCGCATCAACCGTATCTATTCGGCGTCTCCTCTTGCTCCATCAAAAACCTCTTCAACGTGTTGGTCTTCTGACATTATGTCCACCTCTTCCAGTACTACTGTTGGTGTGACGATGCCAAATTACCGTCACCGAAAGAGGTACCAGGTTCAGAGCGACTAAATTAAAAATTAGAGTTCCACTAATACCTATAAATGTTGCTTTTCGATCGTACACACACAGCATGTTTTCATCCCAGACGGGAAAAATCGAAGTTAAAGGAGAGTATGGTAAAAAATCTATAAATGACGAAATTTATATTGTCCCTGAAGAATATACAGCACTGCATGGGCGTAATTGGATACGTTAATGAAATATAAATTTAAATGCAATCGACTCGCCAAACTCTACATCAAATCAAGTTAATGACGTAAGTGACATTGATTCATTAGTTAACAAATTTTATGATATTTTTCAACTCAAAATTTGATGTGTTAAGTAATACACAGTATCGTTAAAGTTGCATGAAAATGTAAATGCTATATTTAATAGAAACCTGAGATACCATACGCACTTAATGAGAAACTTAATCATGAGCTTGACCAGCTAGAAGCTGCTGGTGTAATTTAAAAAACTGAAATCAGTGATTGTGGTTCGCTTGTTACTATTCCGTAATCGGATGGAGGAGTTCGGTTATGTGTTGACGACAAAGTTGAGGCCAACGAACGTATTGTTGACGCACATAATCCTGTAGGAAAAATTGAAGATATTTTTAACTCCTTACGGGATTCAAAATATTTCTGTACATTGGATTTGTACAAGGCGTACTTACATATCTCAGTAGACGAAGACTCCAGGAAAATTCAAACAATGTCCACACATCGTGGCACATACAAAGTTAGAGTAATAGGAAACTCGCACCATGGGTGCGAATTTCCGTTCATTAGGCAGAAATTCGCACCGGTGCGAGTTTCCACTCATATAGGCAGACATTCGCACCGGTGCGAAGTTCCACCTATTGAGTAGAAATTCGCACTAAAAAAAAATTATTCAAGAAATTAATTTGAAGGAACCAAAATATGAACATGGAACCCATACACTCGGAAGGTTATCGATGTCTGCACCATCAATGCGGCTTCTTAGAGGCAATAGTGAAGTTTTATGGAATTAATCGATGGTAAACACTATTAGTTGCTTTTTTTTCATCGATATTCCATATGACGTTCCCATGAACGGCATTTATTGTGTTTCACATTCTGCTACTTGATGTCCTTTGGAGGTGGACTTTCGATGGACTTTATGATGGACTTTCGTAATATTTTTAGATTCAACTTTCAAAAATAAAATGTTATAACATATATAAATAAAAACAAAGGGTTTGGTGCAAAAAAGGGTCAAGTCCATATTTTTCGAAATTGAGTTTTTAATGACAGATTTTTTTAAACAAAAAATTGCAAAATTAGCAATTTTAAACAGTTTTTATAGATTTATAGATTTTATTCTCGAAGGTGAAGCAACTAAAATTTTCTATGTTATTCATAAGCGATAAAGATCAAATTTAGCAAAACGTTTTATTCGTGCTGTGTATGTAGTTAAGTGTTGCATTTTGTGGTCATGACCACACCAAAGTGGGTACAAAAAACAATTTTTTACCAAAAAATTTGTATTGCGGAAATCGATTGCGGACATCATGGGATGCCTAATAGTATCATTTGGAGTGGTCAATGACCACCAATAGTGTGTCCGAAAACTAATTTTTGACCCAAACCTTTTTATAGCGGAATTCGATTGCGGACATCATGGGATGTCTAATGGTACCATTTGGAGTGGTCAATGACCACCAATAACCAATTTTTGACCGCAAACATTTTATAGCGGAAATCAATTTCGGACATCATGGGATGTCTAATGGTACCATTTGGTGTGGTCAATGACCACCAATAAACAATTTATGACCAAAAAACTTTAATTGCGGAAATCGATTGCGGACTTCATGGGATGCCTAATGGTACCTTTTGGAGTGGTCAATGACCAATTTTTTGACCGCAAACATTTTATAGCGGAAATCGATTGCGGACATCATGGGATGTCTAATGGTACCATTTGGTGTGGTCAATGACCACCAATAACCAATTTTGACCACAAAACTTTAATTGCAGAAATCGATTGCTGACTTCATGGGATGACTAATGGTACCTTCTGAAGTGGTCAATGACCACCAATTTTTGAGACCAAAAACCAATTTTTGACCCAAACATTTTTATTGCTAAAATCGATTGCGGACTTCATGGGATGCCTAATGAAGAATAAATAAGAAGACACCATGTTTACAATCAACAATAAAATTGTATTTAGAGGACATCGTGTAGTCATTCCCGTTTTTTTACGAAGCGCTGTGTTAGCAGAGCTTCACCAAACACATATTGGTATATCGAAAATGAAACAGGTAGCTCGAAGATACGTTTATTGGAAGTCAATTGATAGAGACATCGAACGTTTAGTACGAGAATGTTTATCATGCGCAAATGTGAAGTCTAGCTCTCATAAAAATACATTACATACGTGGGAACAACCACAAAATAACTGGCAACGAATTCATATCGATTACGCAGGTGTGTTTTAAGGTTATTATTATCTCGCTGTGATGATGCAAATTCAAAATGGGCGGAAATATGTATGACTTCGTCAGCACCAACCTCGCACTCTACGAATAAAGATGCTGCTTAATTTGTTTTCAAGACATGGTTATCCTAACGTTATGATGTCGGATAACGCCACAATATTCACCAGCTATGAATTTTTGACGTTTTGTAAAAAAGCTGGTATTTTTCAGAAGGTTATTGGGCTGAATTGCACTTTACCGGCCGAAGTGAAATGTAAAAAAAAAAATTACCACGCGCTTTATTTTCGCAAAAAAAAAAAAATACCAAAATTAAAAAAAAATCGCTCGGACCCCTGGTGACCTTGAAAAACCGGTACACCTACTTACAGGGTCATGTGGGTACTCAAATGAAAGGTAAATATAACGAACATAAAATGGTCTAGAGGGCGCTAGAATGGACCGATTTAAAAATGATTACATATTTGTAATCGTGAGACAATTATCTTTCATTGAGTACCCACATGACCATGTATTTGTGTATTTGATTTTTCAAGGTCACCAGGGGTCCGAGCGACTTTTTGTTGTGTAATTTTTTTTTAAATACAGGGGGTGGCCTTTTTTTTTTTCACTTCGGCCGGCAAAGTGCAATTCTCCCGTTTATTGCACCGGGGCATCCGACGATAAACGGATTAGCTGAACGGAACGTAAAAACATTAAAACATAGACTTAAATCAATGATTGGAGACCCTCGTCCCATCCAGACAAAAGTAAGAGATATTCTAATTAAATATCGAGCGACATCTCTTAAGAATGAAAAACTCCATCCGAACAGTATCTGAATAGACAATTTCGCATTTAAATCGACCTATTAAATTTGAAGTACATGATTCAGCGGAACAATGCAAGGCTCGGCAGTTAAGCGAGGGAGATAGAGTGCAAGCTAGATATTATGCAAACAACAAAATGCTATGGAAATAAGGCACCATCATTAAAAATTTGGTAAAATTGGATGATGGTTATATTTTCAAACGTCACATAAATCAACTTCGATCCACTGACATTCAACCGCACCCAAGTCCAGATACTTCAAAGTTGATTCTTCGGAAACAGCTGCAAATGAAGGGACTAGACCGGGTTTACATGACTTTATTGAAATACCTACTAATGGTATTTCAATACCATAGATCAGAACCATAGACCACATCAGGACATCGCTGAAGCTGTTCAAGATCTCACAAATCAAAGCTTTGAGGAAGTACAACAACAATAATCTGATCCACGACAACCTGCGCAGGACTGCGGAGTATTATTAGATTGTGACGAAGGATATTGTGTCTGCGCAACGATGGATTGACGGATGTGTCGTCCTCTTATTTTTTTTCTAATTCGTTAAATTTTCGTCCGTCGAGTTTGTCTTAATATCTGTCGAGTGCCGTGCAAAATTTTGCTTTAAGTGTCGTCCACCGCAACAACCACATAACAATAAAAACAATTAAAATAAATAAAGTCATAACATTCAGTAAATAATAACATACAATAACAAAAGACTATAAATATACAGAACAGAAAATATTATCAACAACAACATAAAACCTGTTTCGCTGCACCACCACACTGCCTGCTGCCGTCGTCGCTGCTTACAATTGCCAACGCAACGGTCTTTTCTATGCCCTCTGTGGCAATTGATCATTTGTTTATCGTTTTCAATCCCTTCCCCATTCTACTCCTCGCTATCCGCGTGCTTGGCAGAGACTGCAAGAGTGCGTAACGAAGACAGTGGACAAGGCATAGCACTGTCCACTGTTTCGCTTACGCTCTCACTTGTTTGTCTCAACTGCCACCCGCTAATAGTATGTTTGTTTGTTTTAAATTTGCCTAGTAGCGAAAATGTCGCAAACCTTTCGTATAGATTTTTGCAACATTCGTGGACTGAGGACAAATTTTTTCGCTGTTTATGCGCATGTTTCTCTTTATAGGCCACATATAATGGCATTAGGTGAGACCCAGGTTGGCGAGGGTGCATATCCACTGGATTTTCAAATACCGGGGTACCACCTACTGCCATTGTTCTCTGCCCATAGGGTTCTCGCCTTTTTCATTCGACGTGACGTCACGTACCAGCACCAGCAGCAACATAGTGTTTTGGGATAATGAATTTAATTCTATCCGAATCTAGATAGGGTTTCTATCTGTTACAAATTAGATGCCCTATCTGATGCGTCGGTGGGCAGAGCCAAAATTTTGTTTCGCAGATAGAGACATAGATGCCGCGGTCTTAATGGTACAAAACATTATTTTATTGGGTATGCGGTCCTTCATACCTTCTAAAAAGATTAGCATTAAACCGAAGGACCACTCTTGGTTTAATGAGACTTGCAGAATTGCAGTCAAGTCGAAAGAGGAAGCCTTTCAGAATTGGCGTTCTAATAAGAATGCTGATACTGAAAGACTTCGCATACAAGCTAGACATCGCTGTAATGCCGTGATCGCGCGTGAAAAGTTTCTACACGAACAAAACGTGAATAAAAAGGTCGTTCTCTACCATAGAGGTAGTAAAAATTTCTGGTCATTTTTAAAAGGGTGAAGAATCAGACGACATCGTCTACTCCAACCCTTGTAATGAATGGCCAGACCTGCACTGACCCGGTTCACAAAGCTAATCTCTTGGCAGAAATATTTGCAAATAATTCAACGCTCATAGTTAGTAATGAACCACTTCCCGTCGTCGAATTTGTTTCTTCTGCAATGCCGGAGATACATTTTCGAACTCGGGCAGTTAAAAAGGTTTTAGCAAATCTCAATATTAACAAAGCCTCCGGGCCAGATGGCATATATGCCCATGTGTTGAAGAAGTGTGCGTCAATGCTGGCTTGTCCGTTGCGTAACCTTTTCAACTTCTCCTACACGACAGGAGATTTTCCATCTTGTTGGAAGGTTGCCAATGTCCAGCCAGTTCCGAAAAAGAGCGAGGCTACGAACCCTGCTAATTACCGACCCATTGCAATATGCTCTGCGCTATCCAAGATAATGGAAAGCGTAATAAACTTCCACCTTGTGAACTATCTGGAGCGAAATGCATTACTTAGTGACCGGCAATATGGTTTCCGTAGGACCAGATCCACCGGTGACTTGATGGCGGTCCTCTCCGAAAAGTGGAATAATTGTATTCACCTTTTCGGGGAGAGTAAGGTGGATGCTCTTGATATTTCCAAGGCTTATGACCGAGTGTGGCATGAAGCCCTCGTATCAAAACTAATTGCATATGGTGTCGGTAATTCTTTTACGCGATGGATATCGAGTTTTCTCCAGGGTCGTTCAATACGAGTTGCGATGGAAGGTGTTTTCTCAGAACGTCCCTATTTCTGGTTTTTATCAATGACCTTCTGTCATCGACCCAGAACCCAATCCATTCCTTTGCAGATGACAGCAACATTTATCATTCATATTCGTTCAACAAGCGCCTCAACTCTTTGGAGATTGAGAGTAAAAGGCGCATGATACTCTCAATAATGACCTTAAAACAATCTCCGAGTGGGGTCTTGCAAATAGAGTTGATTTTAATGCAAGCAAGACCCAATGTTGTCTGTTATCTCACAAAAGAATGGATCACCCCTCCCTCCCCTCAATATGGGACCTGTGGATATTGCGCAGTCAGCTGTTTTTGACGTTCTGGTCATATCAATTCAAACGTTGGAATGATCACATATTTGATGTGTCGAAAGAAGCGGACAAGTGCCTCGGTTTTCTGAAACGGTGTAAGACACACTTCACTCCTGTTGACTTGCGTACTGTCTACACCACCTATATTCGGCGTAAGATGGGCAGGGGCTTCAAAATCTTCTTTGGAGTTCCTGGATCGAATCCAACAACGTGCAATATATTTAATTGGGGATGAAAACATCCTCTATTGGTTCTCTTGAGCACCGTAGGGTGTGTAAGTCTGTTTTATAAGTATTACAATGGTAAGTGTTCTAGGGAAATGCATGGCCTGATTCCACCAGGTCGTGTGTTTTCTCATTCTACTAGGGCATCGAACCAAGCCCACCCCTTCGTAGTCCACCCCGTTCCCAACAGAACCACGCATTACAGAGAGAATGCGTTCTTTAGTCGCACGATACGTTTGTGGCACAATCTTCCTGCGTCTGTTTTTCCCGACATTTTTAATATTGGGAAATTTAAAGCAAACATCCACTGAAAGTACTCCATCTTTCCTCCTCCCTTGAACCTATAATCCTTTCTTACGATCAACACTATGCATTGCACGAATAGGGGGCATCACCTGAGCGTTGGTTAATTTGTAAAAAAAAAAATATAAATAAAGATCCATTTTGAATGCATTAGTTCAAGCATTCAAAAATTAGAAACAAAGGGACTTTGCTATATAGGAATGTTTGGAAGTATTAGACCATGGAAAAGAAAAATCTATGATGTCAACAGAATAGTTCATTGCAAAATTTAATAAAGTTCTCAATCGAAATTTTTTGCCTTTTTTTTCCATTTTTTGGCTATTTCTGTAACATTTTTTTGTTGTTTTTTAAACTATTTTTGTGCCATTTTTTTATATATTTTTGTGCCATTTTTACTGTTTTTTTGTTCCATTTGCCTGCCATTTTTAACTATATTTTGTGCCAAAAAAACTTAATAATAGTAATAATAGTTTGGCGCTACAGTCCTGTATAGAACATCGGCCGAGCTCTCTCACCATTTGAGCCGTGCCTGTTATCTTTGTATTCAAATTGGTGGGACCTACAGTTTATTGCTGGATCCGAACGGCCGGTGAGAGCTTTTCTTAGGCAATGTTTTACTCTCGTAGGTTTGCCATTTACTGCCGAGAGGTAGCGTCGCATACAAAAATGTTTTCTATGAAAAAGAAGTTGGCAGTCGTTGGGGATCAAACCGCGGACCTTTCGGCTCGTAGTCGGACGCACCAGCGACTTTTTAGCCCAACGCACTAACCAGACGAGCTACCGACGCTACATAGATTGGATTGTTCATTTGGGACAAAAAATAAGATATGTAAAATATTTTTGAATTTGAAGAACAGGAACACTTCCGCAATGACATTAAAAATTGTACTGGATCTGAATTTGTACTAGGAGTCGAATTGTAGAATATTCCAAAACAATATTTTGTGTAAGCCATCTTTTAGAACTGTTTGCGAAAAAAATTATACGTAATCGGATTTTCGATATTTCGATAATTTTCCGAGTTATCGATTATTTTATACAGCAATAAACACATATAAACCAAAATAATATTTTTAGTATGCCATCCTTTAAAAAGCTAAATTAGTTTCCATTCAATTGGTATACAAATTTTGTGCCACTATTTTGTGTTTATATATTTAAAAAAATATCATATCATTTATAGCTGTTTGTTTACTGCTGTATACAACAATCGATAACACAAAAAATTATCATAATACCGAAAATCCGATTTCATATATTTTTTTTTCTGGAAAAACTGGTATTTTACATGACTACACCATCTGTATGCAGGGCTGAAAATAATCCGGATTAAAAAAAAAAAAAACAAACCACCGGATTTTTTTTTGGTTTTTATTGTATTTTTTTGGATTTTATTGGATTATTTTGGATTTTTTTATAAATAAAATCATTTCAATAGGATTTTTCGGTTTTTGAAGTTAGGAATAACCACCATTTCGCTGCTGTATAACCTTTGGTTAAAACATATTTTCTGGAAAAATTCACCGTCTTGGATATGGAAGCCGTTTTCGTCCATGTACTGAATTAGTCATATGGGTGAAATAATGAAACAGCCTAAATGCCTGATCATATCTATTTTGAATGTCTTCTTTATAACAGGACCGCTTTAAAAATTGTCTCAGAATTGGTTTGAATTAAAACCATTATATTTCAACACTAAACGACGTAATATAATCGTTCACTGACTAAATCCTGCCAGTTACATGCATTACAAGAATATTACAAGAGGATAACGATTCTAAACATACGGTACGTGGTTGAAAAAAGGTCGTAATGGTTGAATTATTGCACTGGCCGTCATGTAGGCCGGACCTTAATTCTATATACAATTTGTGGGAGCATTTAAAAATGAAGATTAGCCAGAATAAAGTGGGAAATTTTTCTGATCCTGACGAAATAGCAATATTGGAATCGGGAGCACTTCTAAAATAAGTTACCAATAAATTAATTGCAAATATTCCACACAAATGGCACTCAGTCATTGAAAATAATCATTTGTCATCAATTATTTAGTGATTTCATAGAAATAAAATATATTATTATGCAAAATTCGTTTCTAATTAGGTGCACGGGTAGTTTGTGGGCTATAATCATAAACCATTAAGTAAACCTTTGATTTGCAATTTAAAGTTAATATTTAGAAGTTAAAAAAAAATTATAAAAATAGTTATGTCCTGCTCTAAAATTTAGAGTTTGTAATGGTAACCCTTGGTTAAAAAGTAGGTTATGTAGTAAAGTTAATTCAGCAATGGAAAAAAGTTTAATTTTGAAAATAAGTTGAAAAAAAATAACCCTGCGCGAGTACGTGGCAATTTCTGATTGGTCGGATATTTCGATCGAATGTCATGTCAACTCTATCCGTGCAAATTCTCGCAAATTTCATTCATTCTTATTTTACACTGAAGCAAGACAATTCTGCCACACGTGACGAGTACAAATTGACTCAACGCGTGAATCCACGGGTATGAAGAAGTTTTGCAGCTAGCCTTTGTAATGTGCTGGTGCAATACGTGGAAGCGACCAGGCTCTGTAACGTGCTGGTGAAATGCACGAAAGTAACAAGTTTCTGCAACCAAGCTCCGTAACTAACTCGCTGGTGCAACACGTGGACGCTACAAATTACTGCCACAAAATTCTGTCGCTTGTTTTCTTCGGCAAGGTTCTGCCACACGTGGGTGCTGAACGCTTTTTCGGCCGTTGTTGATACACGTGTTATATATCGCGTGCGTTCCAAGCGCACGTGATTGTAAGGCGCCCGCAGTCTAGCGTGTTGCCCTCTGATGCCATAATTTTACAATAGTGGTGCGCACACGGCTTTTGGATGTCCACGACGAGCACATCTCGCTGCTAGCTTTGAGCGACCCAGGAACGGGGCGACGGACTGCGCTTTGACAGTCAGAATGGAGAATATTATTAAATTCATTTGGTTTCTTACAATATTTGGCCTCTTAGGGGCACATGCCAAACTCATTTCAATTAATTACGATTTTCTTTATTAATTATAAACTTTTAAAAAGGTTACAATTACGAATTGTTACACATAAGCATTTATATTAACATGTGTATTATATAATCTTATATTTCACTATATTTTTTATTATTTTTTTTGTAACCCCGCTAACTACACGCTGCAAAAAAATGGGCTCCCCCGAACATCATTTTGCAGGCATTAACATGTATCTTTGGAATTTTATGTAAACATAATATATAATTGACTGATAAATCATTTGTAAATTGTTGTTGTATTGAGACTTGAACAGTGTTGTAATGAGCTCTGACTTACATTATAATATCCCGGAAACATTTTAATGATGCTCCTTAAAATAGTGTATGTTCTAATGGAAACATAATAATTACTACATCCAAACAAAATAAATATTTCAACCGAAACATAAATATGTTTAAAATATGACATGATTTGAAACGACCTAAATATAAATATGTTCCCAGTGAAACATATCAGTTGTTTCAGTACAAAAAGTAGTATGTGTGCATAGAAACATATTTAAATATTTTTGGAAAAAAATCCTGAAAATAAAATAAAAATAAATTGTTGTTTTTTTATTTATCTTTATTAAAAATATTTAAACATGTACAGTGGAATATTATAATAATATAATTCATATACAAATTTTTAAATGCATAAAGAAATATTTGGTGTAAAACTGCAAGTACAAGTGACAGAATCAATGAATGCACAATTGCACCAGCAAACGCTAAACCAGACGATCCAGGCGCGCTTTATATTTGGTACAGTTACAGTTGATCTCAGTACAGCACATAGCGTAGGCAAGGAATCCACGGAGGCTTTTGTAAAAAAACATGCCAAATTCTGTTTGAAAATCGAAACTTATATTTTTATTTGTGGTTTTTTCACATTAGTTTCAGAAATTATATACTACACTATATTATACTCTGTTATTATCAGTATTTTTTATAACACAATTTATATATTTATTTAATTTACAAATAACAAAATTATTACCAACGCGAACACGTTTTCTCAACAAACAACTAAAGGCCCGTTCGCAGAAAATGCCGATCAACGAGTGTCAACTTTATATACAAGAATTCATTTTTTGTTTCTTTTCGAACATCAGTATGTTTAAAATGACCCTATACATACTTCGAACGACGACGAAAGAGACTTAGGTAGAAAATTCTGCTCAACGAGTGCCAACTTCGTATACTTTTTTGTTTGTTTTTAAACATCAATATGTTCAAACGATGGTAAAAGATGGCGTAGGTCAAAAATGCTGCACAACGTTGCCAACTTCGTCAGTCGATAAATTATCGAATTAAGACGAGCGTTGCGAACATACGTTGTATTTAGATTTGATTAGCATTTTCTGTGTTTCGAAACATAGTTTTAACCAGTGGTTGGGAACGGAACGAACGAAAAGCAAAAGTTCCGAGCGCAAACGTTTCAATCGGAACTTTTGTTCAAAAGTTCCGGCTCAAAAGTTCCGCTCGGAACTTTTGCATACAAGAAACGTTTGAATCGTTCCGACAAAGAACGTTCCGATGAAAAACGATTGATTCGTTCCGTTTAAAAGTTCCAATAGGTATGGATTCACATCTAGGTGCGTCGTTGGAACTTTTTTGGGTAAATCTCTTCCTGTGGGCCTAGATACGCATCCAGGTGAGTCATTGGAACTGTTTCGGGTGAATCGCTTCCTGTGGGCCTAGATACACAACCTGGTGGGTTTTTGGAACTTTTTTGGGTGAATCTCATCCTGTGGGCCTAGTTACGCAACCATGTGCGTCATTGGAACTTTTTTGGATGAATCTGTTCCTATGGGCCTAGATACACAATCTGGTGCGTCATTGGAACTTTTTTGGGTGAATCGCTTCCTGTGGGCCTAGATACGCATCCAGGTGCGTCATTTGAACTTTTTCGGGTGAATCGCTTCCTGTGGGCCTAGATACGGATCCTGGTGCGTCATTGGTACTTTTTAGGGTGAATCTGTTCCTGTGGGCCTAGATACACAACCTGGTGCTTCATTGGAACTTTTTTGGGTGAATCTCTTCCTGTGGGCCTAGATACGCATCCAGATGCGTCATTGGAACTTTTTTGGGTAACATTTATGAACGATAATCCGTGTATAGACTATTAAATAGTATTTAAGGATATAATGCTCAAAAAAGGTGGACAAATTATGTGAAATTTTTATGGGTTGTTTTAGTGGCTAAAGTTAATAGTTTGAGCAAAAAAAAAAAGAGAAAAAGATATTTTCAAAAAACCGTACAAAAAAAAATTGAAACCGCGATATTTTAAAAAACCTGCCTACGATTTTTTTTATTTTAGTCTTAAAATACTCGGGGGAGATGTACGAAACATATTCCTAAAACATTTAAATTCTCCCACGACTTTTGGGTTGAAAGTGTTTCAGACTAGGAGTGCTGGGGAACCCCCATCGTCACTCTATACTGCTTTGTCCCACTATCTGTATCGTATATCAGAACTCTGTTTCGGAAATAGTCCCTTATTATGGCCAATAAATATCGCGGATAAATTTTCACGATAACTTCCCAATTCGCAGTATTAAATGCGTTTTTTATATCCAGAGTTACAACCACGCAGTATTCTTTTGTGCCATTTTTCCAGCACTTCCCTTCGATTGCACTGGTAGCAGTTTCCACAACGACGTGGATGGCATCGACAGTTGATTTGGCTTTTCTGAAGCCAAATTGGTTATCTGATAGACCTCCGGCGACTTCGACACAGGTTTCCAATCTTTTGCACACCATGCTCTCCAGTAGTTTCCCGCACGTATCTATCATGCAGATCGGTTGATAGGAGGACGGTTCGTTTAGGGGTTTCCCTTGTTTTGGCAACAAAACCAGCTTCTGTCTTTTCCACATTGATGGAAATATTCCTTGTCCCAAGCACGCATTTATCATGGATGTAAATTGGTCTGGGCAACATTTAAAAGCCTCTTGAGTACCAGGTTTGAAATACCGTCCAGTCCTGGCGCTTTTATCCTTGAAATTTAGGATTGCATTTTCGATTTCAGCATTTGTCACTAGAGGATAGTTATATATATTCAAGCGAGCGTTTTGGTTCCAGGAAGTCGGTCTCCCAATAGGGGATATGTGTTCTACAATACCATTAAGTGCTGATTCCTCTGTAGGTGCTGACGGATTTAAGCATTTAAGATTCTTTGTTACCAATTTGTAGACAAGTCCCCACGGGTTATCTTGAAGGTCATTACAAATTTCAACGAAACATCTTCTCTTGCTTCTGCGTATCGCTAACTTGAGAGATTTCCTCTTAGATTTAATGGTTTGGTGATGACAATCGTTTTCCGGTCTACCTCTCGTTCTCGTATATTGTCGCCTGGCTCGTACACAATCTGAACGCAGTTCAGCTATCTATCTATTCCACCAATAGACTGGTTGCTTGCGTTGTGCTTCCTTCTCACCATTGACGAATCACATGCACGGAAAATTTCGTTCAGGAATTGTTCCGCCATTGTTTCGGGTGGGCCAAGCAGATTCATATCTTTATGGTAGTTTGGAATACAGCTTTATCAAGGGTGTTGACCTTCCAGCCAACTCGCCCTGCCATGCTGCTACTGGTGAAGTCAATGTCAATAATTGATCCGCTATCACCCCTACTAAAAGTTTGTTCATTTCCTGTGTTCATCAATACCACACCAAGCATCGAAAATGTTTCAAGTAGTGTCCGTCCTCTTTCATTTGTACGGGGACAGCCCCAATCGGTAGCCCATGCGTTAAAATCACCTGCAATTAATACAAGGTTTCTATCAATCGCATCTGAGACTATGTTGAGACTATGTTGTCGACAATGGTTTCGAATTCTCCTATAGTGTATCTCGGTGAGATATAACAGCTATAAAGGTGAATTCCTGAAACTGTGGCTCGGGTAAATCCACAATGTACTGTTGTTGGATTCTGCAGCATTAAATTGTTGACTGACCAAATTGCTGAAGTATTTGAACAGTCAGATACCCAGCTTGGAGAATCAGCGTTGCGATATTGCTCACTAAGGATTGCGATGTCGACACTTATGTCACGGATGCTCTGTTTTAGCAGCTCTTGAGCGGCCTGACAATGGTTAAGATTAAGTTGGAGGATTCTCATTTTCCAGCTCTTAGTAACCGGAGCGCTTTCTGGTAGTATGGACAAACTGCGCATCCTGTTATATGGTCGCTATTGGTGTTAGCAGCAACACTACTACAATGCATGCACACTGGGCTTTCTGTGCACGTTTTTATTTTGTGCCCAGTATCACCACATCGTAGACATTTGGAAGCTGTGTGACCAAAATCTAGACATTTAAAGCATCTTCTCGGAGACACTTTTTCCCGTATTCGACACTGTACCCAGCCGATGCGAATTTTGGCAGTTTCCAGCAGATGGTTTGCCAATCCGGCACTTATGCCAATGGTGGCTGTTTGAGTGCCCGCATAAGCCTTCCTCAGTGATTTTATTGCGGAAAGCAGAAGTGTTTTAAAGTCCTCAGATATGTTCATCAATGCATTGTGTACGTTGGGTATCAGTGACTTCACCGATGTCTCTTATTTCGAGCACTATTTCATGTGTCAATGCCCGGACTTGTGCCGTTGAGCCAAGAATTTCTTCAATGTTGTACTCTGATGGGAAGCAATTCGCCCTTCGCAGTTTTCCTTATATTATTTACACTTTGGCCAAGAGTATCTAGTTTCGGATCACTTTTAACAGGATGTGAGCATAAGAGGTATCCCCACACGTCTGTATAATAAGGGCATCTGGCCTGACCGATTTCATTCTGCTCTTTGTATTTGGTTTCTTTTTATTTGTAGCTTTTGGGCGAACCTTAACCCAGGCAGAGTTGGCGTTAACTGTTTCCGGTGGTTTGGCTATTGCACCGCTCGGCGTGCACGCATCTACATCATTACCAGATTTTTTTCACATCCTAGAGTGCGCGTCCCCAGGAGGCGGATAGGGGAAAGCTCGGCAGATATGCAGGGTAAGTGGGAAATAAAATACCACTCGCAGACCCTATTTGAAACCCAGGAGCGTCTGACTCATAGTGAGCGGTTACCTGGTCAGCGTCTGTTTTTTTCGGCTGTAAGTACTGCTGCTGCACACCTAACAGTTGCAGCATTAAGACTGAGCCCAGTAAGGTCTTAATTATGGCATACTGGAAGCAACGGAAAAATGAAAAAGCCCTGGCAGAACTCGATGAACGATCAACATACGTCGTCATTAAATTGGCAGCGTACGCTCACATGTAACATGTTATACCCCATATTGCCCTTGCATGGCCTCAATGCTTGCATAAACCATGGGATCTAAACGCGACTACGCAACTTATAGAGACAACGACTTGGAGTGGGGACACAAATAAAACAATGAGCACAAACAACAACAATGAACCAAACAACACAAGAGAGACGGAGGAAACCCCTTTCAGGCGACTGACTAACGGGCATAAGTAGGTCACCACCGGCAACAACCGAAAACCCAACATCGACGACGGAGGTAGCAGCGAACCACGTAAGTGGGCCCTCGCAACTGGCACGAACGCCACTCAGGGAGATCCAAGGAGGAAACAAAGTACTTGATCAAGTTCTCACCATCCAGTGGGAGAACTACAGCACACACCAGGGGTCATTTACGCCAGACCACCCAAAGATGGATACGCTTTCTGGGTAATAAAATACACCAGCTAACCCAGATGGTAACCGAAAAGCGGCATATTAATCAACCAATGAGAGATATTCTCTTCTCCATACAGGTGCTACATAAACGTCTAGTAGAAGAGAAACCATATGGAGCACCAATGAGTTTGGAAATGGTAGACCAGCCGAAAACGGTAAACCGAGCTTCGCAGGCATCACCAGCCGCGAAACGTGATTGCAGCACTGAGAAAAGCGCTAAGAGATAAGAGGAGGGACAGATGAGACCGTCACACTGCTTCCTTGTCCAAAAAAGCCAAAAACTGCACAAAGAAGAGAGCCTGTTGAAGAAGTCGGACGGAAACCCCGCATACAGAGGCCAAATCCAGCAAAGATGGCAGACGAAAATCGCAAACGACTACTCCGCTAGCATGGAATATCAAGCAAAGGCGGGTAGAAGTCGCTAGTAAAGAAGAAGCACAATGGAAGAATTTTTATCCCCTAGCCTACTTAGGTAGTTACCTCGCGGCTTGTCGCCACTCTCACCGCATTTTGCCAAATTTTCGGGTGTTGATCTCACTATCACCGAGTTTCTCTTGAATGGGTCTATTTCACCCTCTCCTATAAGTTTATTTTCGTTATTTTTGTTCATTAATTTTGTCCAAACTCAGAGCCGCTATCTCCATTCGGTGTGTAGTTGCGTTATGATCCCATGGTTATCTTTTCATGCAGGGAGGCCACGCGATGGGTTGACATGTGATCCTTTTAGTCGGGATCCGCGTTAGTCGGGAAATTCAGCCGAGCCTACACCGCCAACTTAACGGCGACGAATTTCGAGCGCACTCCGAGACTTTCCAAGTTTTAAGAGGAGGAGGCGGTTGTGGCATTATCCTGAAAACCATTTCAGGGGAGTTTCACCTCCTCGTACTGAAGTTTCAGAATACCACAGACCGTCGGCCCAGGGTACGTCTACTCCATGTCATTTTCCAGTAATGCCATAATGAAGGCCGTTCTGGACTTGATCTTCATGCCAAACAGCGGAGGCTTGGTTGGATACATTCCGGGTGGTATCCACTCGCCCTGTAACAGGACTTCATCGAACTCTTAGGAGGCGAAGACACGCACATTATTTTATTTTAGCTCCACTTAATAGACGCAAACACGCACAAAAAAAGTGGTAGGCGACAGAAACGCATAGTAGTTCTAGGCGCAAAGACGCACATTCAGATAGCGATAAAACTGGACCGTTATCTATGAACGTAACCTTTATTAATAAAGTATTTAAAAATGGTTTGATGATACACGGAATATAACGCGTATTTTGTATTTTGGATACAAATACCATATAATTGTTTATTATTCAAACAGAAATATGGTTATTTTATGCCTTTTCTATTATTTTTTTTAATCCCGGGAATAATCCCGGGATCCCAGGATTCAAATTTGTTAGTCCCGGATTGAATAATAGTCCGGGATTGACATCCCTAATACACACATATGCAACGACATTAAAAATTGTACTAGGAGTCGAATTCTAGAATATTCCAAAACAATATTTTGAGTAAGCAATCTTCTAGAACTGTTTGGGAAAAAAATTATATGTAATCGGAATTTCGATATTTCGATAATTTTCCGAGTTATCGATTGTTTTATACAGCAATAAACACATATAAACCAAAAAAAATAGTTTTTAGTATGCCATCATTTAAAAAGATTAATAAGTTTCCATTCAATTGGTATAGAAATTTTGTGCCAATATTTTGTGTTTATATTAAAAAATATGTCTTTACTGCTTACAAAACAATCGATAACACGGAAAATTATCGAAAATACGAATATATATATATATATATATATATATATATATATATGTATATATATATATATATATATAAATATATATATATATATATATCTATATATATATATATATATATATATATATATATCTATATATATATATATATATATATATATATATATATATATATATATATATATATATATATATATATATATATATATATATATAAATATATATATATATATATATATCTATATAGATATATATATATATATATATATATATATATATATATATATATTCGTATTTTCGATAATTTTCCGTGTTATCGATTGTTTTGTAAGCAGTAAAGACATATTTTTTTAATATAAACACAAAATATTGGCACAAAATTTCTATACCAATTGAATGGAAACTTATTAATCTTTTTAAAGGATGGCATACTAAAAACTATTTTTTTTGGTTTATATGTGTTTATTGCTGTATAAAACAATCGATAACTTGTAAAATTATCGAAATATCGAAATTCCGATTACATATAATTTTTTTCCCAAACAGTTCTAGAAGATTGCTTACTCAAAATATTGTTTTGGAATATTCTAGAATTCGACTCCTAGTACAATTTTTAATGTCGTTGCATATGTGTGTATTAGGGATGTCAATCCCGGACTATTTTTCAATCCGGGACTAACAAATTTGAATCCTGGGATCCCGGGATTATTCCCGGGATTAAAAAAAATAATAGAAAAGGCATAAAATAACCATATTTCTGTTTGAATAATAAACAATTATATGGTATTTGTATCCAAAATACAAAATACGCGTTATATTCCGTGTATCATCAAACCATTTTTAAATACTTTATTAATAAAGGTTACGTTCATAGATAACGGTCCAGTTTTATCGCTATCTGAATGTGCGTCTTTGCGCCTAGAACTACTATGCGTTTCTGTCGCCTACCACTTTTTTTGTGCGTGTTTGCGTCTATTAAGTGGAGCTAAAATAAAATAATGTGCGTGTCTTCGCCTCCTAAGAGTTCGATGAAGTCCTGTTACAGGGCGAGTGGATACCACCCGGAATGTATCCAACCAAGCCTCCGCTGTTTGGCATGAAGATCAAGTCCAGAACGGCCTTCATTATGGCATTACTGGAAAATGACATGGAGTAGACGTACCCTGGGCCGACGGTCTGTGGTATTCTGAAACTTCAGTACGAGGAGGTGAAACTCCCCTGAAATGGTTTTCAGGATAATGCCACAACCGCCTCCTCCTCTTAAAACTTGGAAAGTCTCGGAGTGCGCTCGAAATTCGTCGCCGTTAAGTTGGCGGTGTAGGCTCGGCTGAATTTCCCGACTAACGCGGATCCCGACTAAAAGGATCACATGTCAACCCATCGCGTGGCCTCCCTGCATGAAAAGATAACCATGGGATCATAACGCAACTACACACCGAATGGAGATAGCGGCTCTGAGTTTGGACAAAATTAATGAACAAAAATAACGAAAATAAACTTATAGGAGAGGGTGAAATAGACCCATTCAAGAGAAACTCGGTGATAGTGAGATCAACACCCGAAAATTTGGAAAAATGGGGTGAGAGTGGCGACAAGCCGCGAGGTAACTACCTAAGTAGGCTGGGGGATAAAAATTCTTCCATTGTGCTTCTTCTTTACTAGCGACTTCTACCCGCCTTTGCTTGATATTCCATGCTAGCGGAGTAGTCGTTTGCGATTTTCGTCTGCCATCTTTGCTGGATTTGGCCTCTGTATGCGGGGTTTGGAATTTCCGTCCGACTTCTTCAACAGGCTCTCTTCTTTGTGCAGTGTTTGGCTTTTTTGGACAAGGAAGCAGTGTGACGGTCTCATCTGTCCCTCCTCTTATCTCTTAGCGCTTTTCTCAGTGCTGCAATCACGTTTCGCGGCTGGTGATGCCTGCGAAGCTCGGTTTACCGTTTTCGGCTGGTCTACCATTTCCAAACTCATTGGTGCTCCATATGGTTTCTCTTCTACTAGACGTTTATGTAGCACCTGTATGGAGAAGAGAATATCTCTCATTGGTTGATTAATATGCCGCTTTTCGGCTACCATCTGGGTTAGCTGGTGTATTTTATTACCCAGAAAGCGTATCCATCTTTGGGTGGTCTGGCGTAAATGACCCCTGGTGTGTGCTGTAGTTCTCCCACTGGATGGTGAGAACTTGATCAAGTACTTGGTTTCCTCCTTGGATCTCCCTGAGTGGCGTTCGTGCCAGTTGCGAGGGCCCACTTACGTGGTTCGCTGCTACCTCCGTCGTCGATGTTGGGTTTTCGGTTGTTGCCGGTGGTGACCTACTTATGCCCGTTAGTCAGTCGCCTGAAAGGGGTTTCCTCCGTCTCTCTTGTGTTGTTTGGTTCATTGTTGTTGTTTGTGCTCATTGTTTTATTTGTGTCCCCACTCCAAGTCGTTGTCTCTATACGTTGCGTAGTCGCGTTTAGATCCCATGGTTTATGCAAGCATTGAGGCCATGCAAGGGCAATATGGGGTATTGCGTTCAGAGCCAGGTCCGCTTTAGTCATGGATGTTACATCTGAGCGTACGCTGCCAATTTAATGACGACGTATGTTGATCGTTCATCGAGTTCTGCCAGGGCTTTTTCATTTTTCCGTTGCTTCCAGTATGCCATAATTAAGACCTTACTGGGCTCAGTCTTAATGCTGCAACTGTTAGGTGTGCAGCAGCAGTACTTACAGCCGAAAAAAACAGACGCTGACCAGGTAACCGCTCACTATGAGTCAGACGCTCCTGGGTTTCAAATAGGGTCCGCGAGTGGTATTTTATTTCCCACTTACCCTGCATATCTGCCGAGCTTTCCCCTATCCGCCTCCTGGGGACGCGCACTCTAGGATGTGGAAAAAAATCTGGTAATGATGTAGATGCGTGCACGCCGAGCGGTGTAATAGCCAAACCAAAGGAAACAGTTAACGCCAACTCTGACTGGGTTAAGGTTCGCCCAAAAGCTACAAATAAAAAGAAAGCAGAATGAAATCGAGCAGAATGAAATCGGTCAGGCCAGATGCCCTTATTATACAGACGTGTGGGGATACCTCTTATGCTCACATCCTGTTAAAAGTGATCCGAAACTAGATACTCTTGGCCAAAGTGTAAATAATATAAGGAAAACTGCGAAGGGCGAATTGCTTCCCATCAGAGTACAACATTGAAGAAATTCTTGGCTCAACGGCACAAGTCCGGGCATTGACACATGAAATAGTGCTCGAAATAAGAGACATCGGTGAAGTCACTGATACCCAACGTACACAATGCATTGATGAACATATCTGAGGACTTTAAAACACTTCTGCTTTCCGCAATAAAATCACTGAGGAAGGCTTATGCGGGCACTCAAACAGCCACCATTGGCATAAGTGCCGGGTTGGCAAACCATCTGCTGGAAACTGCCAAAATTCGCATCGGCTGGGTACAGTGTCGAATACGGGAAAAAGTGTCTCCGAGAAGATGCTTTAAATGTCTAGATTTTGGTCACACAGCTTCCAAATGTCTACGATGTGGTGATACTGGGCACAAAATAAAAACGTGCACAGAAAGCCCAGTGTGCATGCATTGTAGTAGTGTTGCTGCTAACACCAATAGCGACCATATAACAGGATGCGCAGTTTGTCCATACTACCAGAAAGCGCTCCGGTTACTAAGAGCTGGAAAATGAGAATCCTCCAACTTAATCTTAACCATTGTCAGGCCGCTCAAGAGCTGCTAAAACAGAGCATCCGTGACATAAGTGTCGACATCGCAATCCTTAGTGAGCAATATCGCAACGCTGATTCTCCAAGCTGGGTATCTGACTGTTCAAATACTTCAGCAATTTGGTCAGTCAACAATTTAATGCTGCAGAATCCAACAACAGTACATTGTGGATTTACCCGAGCCACAGTTTCAGGAATTCACCTTTATAGCTGTTATATCTCACCGAGATACACTATAGGAGAATTCGAAACCATTGTCGACAACATAGTCTCAGATGCGATTGATAGAAACCTTGTATTAATTGCAGGTGATTTTAACGCATGGGCTACCGATTGGGGCTGTCCCCGTACAAATGAAAGAGGACGGACACTACTTGAAACATTTTCGATGCTTGGTGTGGTATTGATGAACACAGGAAATGAACAAACTTTCAGTAGGGGTGATAGCGGATCAATTATTGACATTGACTTCACCAGTAGCAGCATGGCAGGGCGAGTTAACTGGAGCTTGTCTGATCAATACACATAACTATAGATCTAGTAATTAAGCACCCATCCGTACTTGTCAATATGAGCACATCAAAACTAGTTGGCTGGAAGGTCAACACCCTTGATAAAGCTGTATTCCAAACTACCATAGAAGATATGAATCTGTAGGCCCACTCGAAACAATGGCGGAACAATTCCTGAACGAAATTTTCCGTGCATGTGATTCGTCAATGGTGAGAAGGAAGCGCAACGCAAGCAACCAGTCTATTGGTGGAATAGGTAGATAGCTGAACTGCGTTCAGATTGTGTACGAGCCAGGCGACAATATACGAGAACGAGAGGTAGACCGGAAAACGATTGTCATCACCAAACCATTAAATCTAAGAGGAAATCTCTCAAGTTAGCGATACGCAGAAGCAAGAGAAGATGTTTCGTTGAAATTTGTAATGACCTTCAAGATAACCCGTGGGGACTTGTCTACAAATTGGTAACAAAGAATCTTAAATGCTTAAATCCGTCAGCACCTACAGAGGAATCAGCACTTAATGGTATTGTAGAACACATATCCCCTATTGGGAGACCGACTTCCTGGAACCAAAACGCTCGCTTGAATATATATATAACTATCCTCTAGTGACAAATGCTGAAATCGAAAATGCAATCCTAAATTTCAAGGATAAAAGCGCCAGGACTGGACGGTATTTCAAACCTGGTACTCAAAGAGGCTTTTAAATGTTGCCCAGACCAATTTACATCCATGATAAATGCGTGCTTGGGACAAGGAATATTTCCATCAATGTGGAAAAGACAGAAGCTGGTTTTGTAGCCAAAACAAGGGAAACCCCTAAACGAACCGTCCTCCTATCGACCGATCTGCATGATAGATACGTGCGGGAAACTACTGGAGAGCATGGTGTGCAAAAGATTGGAAACCTGTGTCGAAGTCGCCGGAGGTCTATCAGATAACCAATTTGGCTTCAGAAAAGCCAAATCAACTGTCGATGCCATCCACGTCGTTGTGGAAACTGCTACCAGTGCAATCGAAGGGAAGTGGCACAAAAGAATACTGCGTGGTTGTAACTCTGGATATAATAAACGCATTTAATACTGCGAATTGGGAAGTTATCGTGAAAATTTATCCGCGATATTTATTGGCCATAATAAGGAACTATTTCCGAAACAGAGTTCTGATATACGATACAGATAGTGGGACAAAGCAGTATAGAGTGACGATGGGGGTTCCCCAGCACGCCTAGTCTGAAACACTTTCAACCCAAAAGTCGTGAGAGAATTTAAATGTTTTAGGAATATGTTTCGTACATCTCCCCCGAGTATTTTAAGACTAAAATAAAAAAAATCGTAGGCAGGTTTTTTAAAATATCGCGGTTTCAATTTTTTTTTGTACGGTTTTTTGAAAATATCTTTTTTTCTTTTTTTTTTTTGCTCAAACTATTAACTTTAGCCACTAAAATAACCCATAAAAATTTCACATAATTTGTCCACCTTTTTTGAGCATTATATCCTTAAATACTATTTAATAGTCTATACACGGATTATCGTTCATAAATGTATGTTCCAAACAAACTAAACCCCAATCCGCTATCTTTAATAGTTGAGAAGATATTCCAAATCAAAGTCAAATTTTCTTGAAAATTTGTTCAAAAAAACATTCAACTTTTAGTAAACAATAAATAATTGAATTTTAACTAATCAATTTGAAAATTTGAGTCACATTTCCTAAAAGTAGACTATATTAGCTACATTATTGAATAAAAAAACGAGCTCTTGTAGTGGACTTGTCCAAAGATATTGTGATTTATTTGTAATTATTACATATTTTGAAATAAAAAAATTAAAAATATACACTATATTTTCAGTTTTTTTATCACAATATTTGAAATATTCACAACTGTAATACCTGAGACAGACATCTGGTATTCATATCATAGTATTTGAAATACTAGATGTGTGTCTCACAATATTATAATATTTTTGTAGTATTCGTTGATTTCATTGTGGTATTTATCTGGTACAAATACCACGAAACTATTCGTAGTATTTTTGTAGTTTTCGTTTAAACACAGCCAAATTTCAAAAGCTTTCCGAAAGCTTTTTGTCAAAAGAAGCTCTTTGTACTGAAATGTCATAATAAATTCAAAAAAATAAATAAATTATTTTAAATTGTTTTTCAAAATTTTATTGAAAAATGAATATTAGAAACTAAATTTTATTGAACTGCATTTAATTGGCAGCACAAAAATAAAATGACCACGACCTTGCAAATTTCAATGTAGTAAAGCTACAATATTAAGAAAAAATATAAGTGTCCACTGAGGATCTGCAAGTAAAGGAAACCTATCGTGTAAAAAAAACGTTGTTTTTTTTTATTAGAAGTCTGTAATAGAAAAACAAAAAATAAAAATTGTCACGACTTTCAAAATATAGTGCTCTTTACAGCGGACTGGAATATATTATTCTCTAGTAACCGTGGTACCCAACAAAAATAAAAATGCTGTAATATTTGTGTCGCATAGCTTAAGGGGATTGCGTTCAAAGACTCGGGATCTCTTTTTATCTACTCAGAATTTCGCGAACGATATCATCGCGTTAACTGAAACATGGCTAAATAAGAGCTTTTCAAATGTTGAATTATTTAATAATTCATTCAATGTTTTTAGAAAAGATTGATTTGACATCGAAAAATCTCCAGTCGGTGGTGGAATATTAATAGCAATAAAGAACAATTTAATAAGTTCCTTATTAGATATTCCAATTGCTGCTTCATTAGAGCTTATTTGTGTTAGGATTGTACTTCACAATTCCTGTGTATATGTCTTAAACGCTTACATTCCTCCGAAAAGTAGCGTAGAAGTCTATGAGACCTTATCTAAGTCCACAGATTTTGTATTGGAAATGCTTAATAGTTCTGATGATATTATACTTTTAGGTGATTTTAATTTACCAGATTTAATATGGAATAACTCTGACGACGTCACATATTTCTGTGCGTCTAACTCTAAATCTCGACAAGAACAGATTTTTGTTGACACTATATCATCTGACTTACAACAAGTAAGTTGTATTACTAATTGTCTGGAACGACAACTTGACTTAGTATTTACTACAGATAGTAACAATGTTGTAGTTACAAATTCGACGAATGTTCTAATGGACATTGATGCATATCATCCGCCTCTAACAATATTTTATCAATCTGATAGAGCGAATATCATTAATAGTAAATCTGCAGACAAGGCTTATGAATTTAATTTTAAAAAAGCCAACTTTTCATTGTTAAATGAATTGTTGTCTGCTAAAATTGATTTAATATCAGACTATATTAATGATAATGAACTTGATGTTGCCATAAACTATTTTTACCATGAACTTTTTTCCTGCATAGCACTATCTGTACCATATAGCCTTAAGTTCACTAAGATCTCATCGTATCCCTGGTACACTAAGGATTTGAAGATGCTACGTAACTCTAGGAATAGAGCATGGAATAGATATGTCAGCAGTCAAGACCCAAGTGACCTAGAAACATACAACAAATTGTTTCTGGAATTCCAGTCTAGGTCTAAAATTCTTTACACTGAGTATATTGATAAAATGAAGATACAAATTTTATCAGATCCAAAAAAGTTCTGGGGTTTCATCAATACTAAAAAAAAGAGCGATGGTTTTCCTGCTTCTTTTAAAAATAATGATGGATTCACTAGCGACCCTAATGTCATATGTGGCCTATTTGCAAGCCTGTTTAAACAATCATTCTCTAATGATTCATTTATAACCGATGTTAATTATTTTGATTACATGCGTTCTGCTTCTAAAACTTCATTAGTCTCTATATCATTTTCTGCGGAGCAGATTTTGCAATATATTTGGACGATTGATGATGATTTTAATTCTGGACCAGACGGTATCCCGGCAACAGGTATAAAGAAATGTGGTACTTCGTTATGTAAACCACTTTGTTCCATATTTAATAAATCAATTAATGAAAGTAATTTCCCAATATTTTGGAAAAACTCATTTATAAGCCCAATTTTTAAAAAGGGGTGTAAAAATGATGTAAATAACTATAGGCCAATCGCTAAATTGTCATCAATACCGTAATTGTTTGAACGTATTGTATATGATCAAGTTAAAATCCACTGTAGAGATGTAATTACCTCACGTCAGCACGGATTTGTAACCGGAAGATCCACAGTATCTAATCTTTTAGACTTCACTTCATTTGCAATAAGTTCAATAGAATCAGGAAAACAAGTCGACTGCATTTACACAGATTTCAGTAAAGCTTTCGATAAACTTCCTCATAACTTAATTTTATTCAAACTAAAGGTACTGGGATTTCCCGAATTCTTTGTTAAGTGGATAGGATCCTATTTATCTGATCGGTCATATCAAATACGATTCAGAAATAATTTATCTTCGCCATTTATTGCAACATCTGGGGTACCCCATTTATTAATTTTTGCCGATGATATGAAAATATATAAATCAATAAATGACGATAAGGATGTTCATATACTTCAGTCCGACTTAAAATCATTTGAAACGTGGTGTTGTAAGAATAACTTGATTCTCAATCCAGAAAAGTGTCAAGCCATGACATTTTCTCGCAAAAGAAATAAACTAGAATACAACTATTCACTAAAAGAGAAAATTTTAAATCGGGTGCACGTGATGAAAGATCTTGGTGTGTTTGTCGATACAAATTTATCGTTTAATTTACATATTGAAAATATATGTAAAAAAGCCTCATCATTACTTGGTTTTATCAAACGATGGGCTAAAGAATTTAATAGTCCCCTTACAACTTTGACTCTATATTGCACTCTGGTTCGTTCACAATTAGAATATGCAAGTCAAGTATGGTCTCCTTTCTACAAGGTACATAATGACCGAATCGAAAGGATACAGAAAAACTTCGTACGTTTCGCTCTCAAGGGTTTAAATTGGATGGATAACTTACATCTTCCTCCATACGTAGATCGTCTGAAACTACTAAATTTAAAGACTCTTGACGAGCGCAGACAGATTGCCGATATCATTTACATACATCAATTAATAACCGGTAGACTTGATTCACCCGAGCTTCTTAACTATATTAGTTTTAACCATAATCGTAGAAGTAGCAGACATCGTGATGTTCTTTTTTATGTACCTTATAGTAGAACTAATTATGTAGCTGCTTCACCCTTCAATCGAATGTGTAATTTAGTTAATAATTGTCCACAGTATAATATAAATCTGTCAAAAAATCAACTCAAATGTAGATTTAAACTATAATGTAACAAATGCATGTGTTGTTCACGAGCCCAACTAATTTAGTGGGTAAATATTTTCCAGCATTATGCTGTGAAAGTGCAAGCTAGCTGTATTAGCTAAAATTCGATTATTATTATTATTTATTTACTACACAAACTATACTACGTTATGTCTGTCACCTATCTGTATTTAGAATATTATAGTATTGTTATTATAATAACTTTACTAGATGTCTGTCTCAGTTATAAGTAAAATGTTTATTCCAGCTTGTAGCTAATAAAGTCTACTTTTAGCAAATGTTGCTCAAATTGCAAATTGATTAGTTAAAATTTGTATGGGTTATTTTAGTGTCTAAAATTAATAGTTTGAGCAAAAAAAAAAAAAAAAAAGAAAAAGTTATTTTCAAAAAAGTATTTTCAAAAAACCGCACAAAAAAAAATGAAATCGCGATATTTTAAAAAACCTGCCTACGATTTTTTTATTTTAGTCTTAAAATACTCGGGGGAGATGTCTAAAACATATTCTTAAAACATTTAAGTTCTCCCACGACTTTTGGGTTGAAAGTGTTTCAGACTAGGCGTGCCAGGGATCGGTCCTTGGCCCGTTGCTGTGGAATGTTATGTATGATGGTGTTCTGAGGCTGAAACTATCCGAAAGAGTTTCAATTGTTGGCTTCGCGGACGACATATCACTAGTATGTGTGGCGAAATAGTTACAAGAATCGGAAACTGTCTCCGATGCTAGCATACAAATTGTGCGTTCATGGCTCTCTTCTGTGGGATTAACCTTGGCCGACCATAAAACTTAGGCGGTTCTAATTAGTAGTCGCAAAAGGAGGGAATCGTTAATGCTCAATCCAATGTTGAGCATTAACGATTCCCTGTTGCGTGTAGACAAAGCCCTATATAAAATATCTTGGTGTTATGATTGACTGTCGTCTGTCATTCAACGACCACTTGCGGTACGTAGGCTCAAAGGCTACAGGAATATGTCTGGTGTTATGCAAAATTATGCCGAACACAAAGGGTCCAAAATACCTACAGAGGAAAATGTTATCTGATGTGGTGAAAAGTACAATCTTATATGCATCACCCATATGGTCAGATTCATTGAAGTTTGCATGCTATGCAAAACTTATCACTTCTGTGTATAGGATTGCTGCCTTGCGTGGCTGCTGTGCCCTCCGCACTGTTTCTGACGAAGCAGTCTTGGTTATTGCTGGTTTAATACCACTTGACCTTCAGGCTCGGAAAAATACAACAATGGACATTCGGGAGACAAGAAATGTAAGTGTAACCAACTGGCAGGTGCGTTGGAAAACATCCAATAAGGGTAGGTGGACTCATCAGTTAATCCCCGACATAAAGCCCTGGCTTGACAGAAGGCATGGTGACTTTAATTTCTACCTCACAAAGATGCTAAGTGGCCACGGTGGTTTTAAATCTTATCTGTACCGTTTTAAGCATGACAGAGATCCTTTTTGCCGTACTGTGCGGGCAATGTGCAAGAGGATGCTGGATGCTGAATAAATTCTTTACGGTAGTATATATATATATATATATATATATATTTATATATATATATATATATATATTTATATATATATATATATATA
>OX638132.1:40932618-40943951 GCA_951804985.1 Dryomyza anilis | reverse complement strand
AAAATGTCCAAAAAATATTTTTTCGTGGAATCAATACAGCACATCGAGACAAACATTTTAACACCCAGAGGCATAACCCCGCCAATTTTTAAAATCGTCAAAACGGTAAAAATATCAAAAAAAAAAATTCGTGGAATCAAAATTTGAGAGCGATTTTTTTATGGTACACAAATGCGGCACAAATCTTTTGAATTGCCAATGCGGCCAGTGATGAATTTTTTTTTTGAGATTTTGTTCATTTTAGAGATAGGCGGGGTTACCCCTCTGGGTGCACCCAAAATAGTTCAAAGCGACATTTCGCAGTTTTATTTTCAAGTTTATCCAAGTTAGTTCGAGAAATCTTTGAGGCATAAATCACATGGCAGACTGGTTACCAAATTTTTTGGATTTTCGGTACAAACAATACTTAAACATAAAGTTAGTTTTTTAGAAACCCGTATATAAATTTGATATTTGAATAAATTTGATATTTGAATAAAGTTGACATTTGAATAAATTTGAAAAAGTTCTCTTTTTATTTTTTGGATTTTCGGTACAAACAATACTTAAACATAAAGTTAGTTTTTTAGAAACCCGTATATAAATTTGATATTTGAATAAAATTGATATTTGAATAAAGTTGACATTTGAATAAATTTGAAAAATTGCAAGGACAATGGCCATAGATTAGATGTTCGGATTAAGGAGTTATGGCGAAGTTTGTTTTAATATTCTTAAAATGAGGTGTGCAGCATTCTACGGTCAAGAGTTTTTTCTACAACCACAAAAAGTGATTATTGATTAATTTTTTCAAACTTTGGACCTCTGTATCTCTGGAGAAGGTGAGTGAGTCTTGAACTCTGGTAGATTTAGTGTGGAATGTCTCTAATGCAAAAAGTTGCACTTACTAAAAAAAAAAAATTAAAATGATTCTTATTCCAGTTTATGCAAAGCAAGACTCTTGGTTAAAAATATGTCTATATTGTTTTAGTAATAGTCCAAATTTTTGTTTCTTGTTTTATTCTGATTGCGCCTTTATTTGATACTGGAGCTGATTCCGAAAATAGTTTTGTTAAAGAGGGTCCAATTTTTGATATTGTTAAGTTTTTATTATTTACTCTCTTTTTGTTTTTAATAGTAAAACTAAAAACAATAATATAATTTTCTTTTCTGTGTTAAACGTAGAAAACCATGCGCTAACATATATTGTTTTTATATGTCGGCGAATATAGCCAAGGAAAATTCAAAACTTTACGATAAATTTAAAATATTATGAATAAAAAACAATATTACTTGATTACAAAAAAAGTAAAAATCATTGTTATGCAATTTGTGCAAAGCCATGTATAATATTTAAAATGAAAATTAGCAAAATAAATTAAAACCCTATATTAAAAACTTATCACATTCTCATTATTTAATTTTGGAAAATAAAATATTGATTTTTTTAATAAATTAGTAAGTTTTTAACCAAGATTAGTAATTAAATTTCTTATATGGCATGTTAAATTAGATACATGTCGCTTCACAAAAATGCGCAACAATACATAATAATTATTTTAAAGCCTGAAAAAAAAATTAAAAAGTTTCAATTCATAAAATTACTTTTTTTTTTTTGGTATTATTCAAAAAGTCTTCGCGGGCCGCAGATAAGGGGTTGGCGGGCCTCATGTTCGACATGCCTGGCGTAGAGACAGTGTTGTATATTTCTGATACTCCTTACATTTATATTTAAAATAAACCCATTTGTATTGAGAGTCTTCAATGCTTAAACTTATGTAAATTTTTAGTTAACATAGACATTATTTAATTAGTAGAAATATAATTTGAAGCGGAAATAATTTGTTTAATTAATAAAGAAATATAGAAATCAAAATTAAATAAACAAAAGTTAAGCGATAGTAAACTGTAAAAATGTAAAACACTCTACTTTCTACTGCGCCAACATTATACTCCCGCAGTCAAGCGCATTCGGGATTTATCTCAGTGCTCGGCGATCTCTAAAACACCTAAGCTGTATAACTACGAGTCATCACCCAAAATGTGGCAGCTTATGTATCAACGCTTCGTCAAACAAAACGGAGATTTTAATAACATCATTCGTGACTTCACGAATTACAAAATAACATTCGCGACTTCACCGCCAGAGTGGATGTTTGGAGGCATCAGCATTGGAAATAGCACAGCTTAAATCAGAGGTTTACCAAATCAAGTCAAGCTAGAACGCCAAGAAAACAGTGCTGTAACAACTGACTTCATCATATGCGGAACTATTAACATCACTACTCTCGCAGTAGATAACATTTTTCGTTTGAAAAATAATAACAATAAATCCGATGTAATCATCATTAAATTGACTTCGCTTTAAAATCAATTTCGTTTTAAAATCAATTGCAACTTATAGACGCAATGATCATGATTTTTTGCGTCTCAGACACGTTGGTCTTGATTCATTTGCCCCAATATATGTAAACGAATGTTTGACCAAAACAAATTATAAAATTTTGCAAACAGCTGTCAAATTAAAAACAGTATAAATTTTAGTTTATTACAGGGGTAGAAACCGGAACTATAAAAAGAACGTTTGGCAATCGTTCCGATATTGTTCCGTTCCGGAACGAACGAGCGCAAACGTTTCAGTCGGAACTTTTGCTCAAAAGTTCCGGCTCAAAAAACGTTTGAATCGTTCCTATCGCCATAGGCACGCATACTGGTGTATCATTGGAACTTTTTTGGGTGAATCTGTTCCTGTGGGCCTAGATTCGCATCCTGGTGCGTCAGTGGAACTTTTTCGGGTGAATCGCTTCCTGTGAGCCTAGATACGGATCCTGGTGCGTCATTGGAACTTTTTACTGTGAATCGCTTCCTGTGGGCCTAGATACGGATCCTGGTGCGTCATTGAAACTTTTTTGGGTGAATCTCTTCCTGTGGGCCTAGATACGCATCCAGATGCGTCATTGGAACTTTTTTGAGTGAATCTCTTCCTGTGGGCCCAGATACGGATCCTGGCGCGTCATTGGAAGTTTTTAGGGTGAATCGCTTCCTGTGGGCCTAGATAGGCATCTTGGTGCGTCATTGGAACTTTTTGGGTGAATCTGTTCCAGTGGGGCTAGATACGCATCCTGGTGCGTCATTGGAACTAATTTTGACCATTGAACACCAGGATAGGTATCTGGCCCAACAGAACAGATTAACCTAAAAAAAGTTCCAATGGCGCACCTGGATGCGTATCTAGGCCCACAGGAAGAGATTCACCCAAAAAAGTTCCAATGACGCACCAGGATCCGTATCTAGGCCCACAGGAAGCGATTCACCCGAAAAAGTTCCAATGACGCACCTGGATGCGTATCTAGGCACACAGAAAGCGATTCACCCGAAAAAGTTCCACTGACGCACCTGGATGCCCACAGGAAGCGATTCACCCAAAAAAAGTTCCAACGACACACCTAGATGTGAATCCATACACATTGGAACTTTTAAACGGAACGAATCAATCGTTCTTCATCGGAACGTTCTTTGTCGGAACGATTCAAACGTTTTTTGTATGCAAAAGTTCCGGAAAAAAGCCGGAACTTTTGAGCAAAAGTTCCGATTGAAACGTTTGCGCTCGGAACTTTTGCTTTTCGTTCGTTCCGTTCCCAACCCCTGGTTTATTATGATCGTACAACTATTACTTATTTTAATTTTAATTACCATTCATCTCTATGTTTTTCATGTCTTAACTATATATCAATGTTAACACACTGCTTTTGTCTGATATTTCAAACACACTCTTATGATAAATGAGAATAGATATCTGGAGAGTTCTAAAGAAACTATTCATATATGATTCGGATCTTAAATAAACAAAAACCGGGAATCAAAGTATGCCACATAAATGCTCAAAGCTTGCATTGCAAAACAGACGAATTTAGATACATTTTTGAATGTTCTTGCGTCGACGTCATCTGTCTCTCAGAGACTTGTTTTCATAGTAACTTGAGCGACAACATGTATAAACTGAATGGTTCTAACATATTTCGAGTTTATAGATAAGGTCGTAGTGGTGGAGCTGCTATATATATGAGAAAGACTATTTTGTGTAAAGTCATCTGTATGTCCCAGTCAGATAGCTCTATTGAATATGTGTTCTTGATGTTGTATGTGGTGAACGTAAATTACTCGTTGGCTGTGTCTATCGTTCAAATCGATACGTTGATACATGTGATCTACTTCAAGAAATTCAAAAGCAATCTGTGATATATAGCAATGTGATAACAGCCGGGTATTCTAATAGTAATTTAATTTTAGAAAATACATTACGGGATGATATGCAAAGTCTTGGCTTATATTCAGTCAACGTAATAACGCCACACTCTTACCAAAAATTGTGGGAATTTACTACTATTATAGTTGGCACAATAAAGTACATAAAAATCACGCTAAAAGTGCGTAAAATATTAACTTTTTATATAGCGTTATTTCTCAGTAGAAAACGAGACAAAAAGCCATTCATTTGGCATTTGCTTGATACTCAAAAAAACTCATTATTATTTTCAGTGAATGAGTGAAAAGTAATTTATAAATTTGTCGATTTTCATAGCTATTCTTAGCATGATAATCGACATTGATACTTTACTTTTATTAAGTATTGCAAAGTAAATGATAAGCAACTGCTAATTAATGTTTTTTTACATATTTGGGGACAAGCTACATGCCCAGCGCAGTCACATTTAACATGGCCGCATCAGCATGTTTTCGGAACACTTGCACATATTTCGGAACACTTCCAGAACTCAATGTGGCCAATAATTGTGGAAAGTTGCGATAGATCCATTTAATTTGCAGTATTAAATATAACAAACAAAATAAAACTTGATTCATTTGTATTAATCTTAATGTCTGCACCATTTAAGAACATTTTATCGAATGACAAAATGTGTTGTCTCCCAAAGTTCATCCATGTTTAACAGCGAAAAAATACGTTACTTTCCACGTTTTGTGAAAATTCCATGGAAGTAGCGACAAAAATAAAACGAATTTCATGAAATTATTAAAAACACGCTAATTATGTCGTATATTTCAAAAACACGCTCTGCAGCTGTTTTTGCAATACTTATTTTAGCATATCACCAAAAACAGTGTGAAATTTACTACATAAATTTGCGATATAAGTACATACTACTATATGACCAACTATCCGCATCTACCTTCTCCAAACATGACCTCATTTTCAACTTGACACTACTGATCAGACATTCTATTTTCGTGACTTTAAACATATAAACTGGCAATGCACATTCAAAAAAATATAATTAAACAAATTTTCAAAAACAACCTAGTTGGTCTTTTAAAAAAATTGCCAAGGAGGTAGGGGCTAACCCTAAGACCATTTCTCGCGTTATCAACCGCTTTAAGGTAGACCTGAGTATTGATCGGAAGAAAGGTTCTGATAAAAAAAAGGCCCACATGATCGTGAAAAGTCGAAGAATGTTGTGAATATTTTAAAGAAAGATCCAAGCTTATCCGGAAGGAAATTGGCGAGAAAGGCGGATTGCTCAGAATCTTTCGTGCGCAGGACTAAGAAAGAAATTTTCAAAAACAACCTAGTTGGTCTTTTAAAAAAATTGCCAAGGAGGTAGGGGCTAACCCTAAGACCATTTCTCGCGTTATCAACCGCTTTAAGGTAGACCTGAGTATTGATCGGAAGAAAGGTTCTGATAAAAAAAAGGCCCACATGATCGTGAAAAGTCGAAGAATGTTGTGAATATTTTAAAGAAAGATCCAAGCTTATCCGGAAGGAAATTGGCGAGAAAGGCGGATTGCTCAGAATCTTTCGTGCGCAGGACTAAGAAAGAAGCTGGGCTGAAGACGTACAAGGTCCAAAAAGTTCCGGATAGAAATGCCGTCAAGAATGAAACCTCAAAACAACGAGCTAAAAAGAAGATTTTTTTAAAAAATTCGATTGCTGCATAATGGACGACGAAACTTATGTTTTAGCGGACTTTTCTCAGCTACCTGGGCAGGAATTTTATACAGCCGATTCTCGAGGAAATGTCGCTGAAAAATTCAAATCAAAAAAAATGACAAATGCGAAATATATGTGAAGGAATGCTTGCAAAAGAGATTGCTTCCATTTTTACGCCAACATAAAGTGTCCACATTTTTTTGGCCTGACCTTGTTTCATGTCACTACAGCAAAACGGCCTTAGAGTGGATCCAACAAAATGCAGTGATTTTGGTGCCACCATACTGTCCAGAACTTAGGCCGATTGAGAGATACTGGGCTTTAGTAAAAAGGGAGATGAAGACAACAAAAAAAGCTGTCAAAGACCTTCAAGACTTTAAAAGAAAGTGGTCTTCAGCAGCTGTGAGGGTGTCGGACACTACCATTACAACATTAATGGAATGGGTTCCGGAAAAATTAAAACTTTTTATTAAAAAATATTAATTTCTGGTTTTTTATATTTTTTTTAAATCTAAAAATAATTTGCAAAATAAAATATTTTATTCTATAAAAATTCGATTACTAGATTTCTAGATTTTTTCATTTTTGTAGCGGACAATTTTATTCGACGCAGTCCTTATTTAATACCGTGGTACAACAATAATATTAAAAATTTAAATAAATGTCGTGATGATGCGTATAAAAGTTGGAAAAGATACCGTACAACCGACCTCTATAATGTTTTTAAAGAGTAAAGGAAAAAAGTTGTGAGAGAATTACAATTTGCAAAAAAGTCCTTTTTTAAAAATAAATTTAACTCTGCTACAAATTTCAAACAAACACGGAAAATAATTAAAGATATCGGAATCGGTAAAACAGTATTAAACCGAACTGCCATCGACGTCACTCTTGACGAGCTCACTAAAAAAAAAATGTTAATGTATCATCCCGGATACTTCAAAATAATAATTCAGTACTTACCAATAGCAACCAACGAAACATCCTTCAGTTTTACTTGTGTTAGTCCATTTGATGTGATAGAAAGTCTGCTAAAAATAAAATCAAACGCTATCGGCTTTGACGAAATTCATCCAACTTTTATTAAACTTCTGCCATACATAACATATATTTTTAATACGATCCTGACCAAATCTATATTTCCAACTATATGGAAAAAAACAGTTGGGAAGGTTAGATCACATGGGAAATTTTTAAGTAGGTGTTATTAAGATAGTTAGGATTATCAAAATTATAGTCGGTCAAAGCCGAATATAAATACCCTACACATATGTGTGGTTACCATTCAAAGTGGTATAAAGGTCACCAAGGTATACGAATCCTGAAAATAACTACAAACTTTCCATCGAGGAAGAATTACCATTCATTTGATATCCATATTTAGAAATGGGTAGGTGTACCGAATTTAGATTTTTGTTTTAGGAACCACAAGTCGTTTCGCCAGAAAACGTTATTTTCATGTATTTGAGCATGATGTCAATATATATTTGACCAAAAAAGTTTACCTAAGCACGTATACAGTAAAATTGATCTGTAGATGTAAATTTTATTTATATTTGAACATAAGTGGTCGGTTCTCAGGTCACAATAGACCGATCATGCCAATTTTCTTGTTCAGACAGATTAGATATATAAGTAATCTAAATCTAAAGTTTCATTGCTCTAGCTCTTTTTCTTTAATCGTGATTTCAACAGACAGACAGACGGACGGACGTCGCTTAATCGACCCAGGAGGTCATGCTGATCAAGAATATATATACTTTTCCATACCGGAGATGCTTTCTTCAGGGTGTTACAAACGGCGTTCCAAACTGAATATACCCTTTCACTCTTAGTGCAGGGTATAAAAAAACATTATTTATTTATTTTCTTGATGATTTTTATAATATACTGCTTTTTGATATATGGTGACAGAGCCAGTTTTGCCATCACGTTAGAAAACTCTTTAGAAATCTTAGTTTTACTTTCAATCAGTTCTGACATACAGGAAATTGCTATTATTAAGTCGTCCACATAGTTGGCTATTATGTTGATAACACTATCGTGGTTGTTCGTATAAACGCATGGCTCACTGGTACACGACGAAAAACCTAGCATTTAAGAACTGCGTCTAATTTCGCGTTCCATTCACGACCGCTTTGTTTTAGTCCGTATAGTGACTTCTTCAGTTTCAAAACTCGAAATGGATGTCTTCTATCGTAAAAACACTCTGGTTGTAGACTTCATCGTGTAGATCACTGTTGAGGTAGGTAGACGAGACATCCATTTGATGTACGTATAGACAGTGCTCCATTACTAATACGACTATCATGCGTACTGCAGCCCTTAGCGACTTACCGAGATTTAAAACGCTGCACGCTGCCATCCTTGTCGCACTTAACTGCAAATACCCACTTGCAGCCGATCACTCAATGGTCATGTGGCATGTCCGCCAAGCTCCAGAGTTTGTATCTTTAAAGGTTATGAAGATAAAAATCAGTAAAGTTGAGATTTTTTCATGAAAAATATTTCAAAAATTTTTAAAAATCCGAATGTTATCCCTTTTATAAAATTCTTTTGTTTATGAAAAGTTTACATTGGGATCTAAAGAAAATGTATTTACCTGAGAAAATATCTTGTTTAGTTTTAAAGATATAAACTTGAATATGAATTTTTGTATTCATTTTTGAAGACTTTACTTTATATATTTACACATAGATTGTACGTTTTATCATGAAATCAAAATATTTGTAAGGGACTTTTATAAACAATTAATATTAACATTAATTAATTAACATAAATCATAAACTGGTGGTTTAGTAAATATAAAATTGTAAATTAGATTTTTTTTTCTTTTCCATTTTTTTTTAGTTTATTTGGAAAAGTGGACTTATACGCAAATCTCCGTAATATTTTTTTTTTTCTTCAACAACGTATACTTTTCTTCAGAGTTCGGAAAGTCACATAAATGAATACACATAATGACTCACTCATGCATAATCCGCATAAGTGAGAAAGCACACATTTAATTTTACAACACACGACATGAGTGAGTAAGAGAAAAAAATCCGACTTACTCTCTACTCATAAATAGATAATCATCGGAGAGTAAAAACTTTGCTACTCATGAGTGCTGTTTTCAACTCATTTATTTTTCTCCTCACGAGGGAGTAGCATTACGCATTTTATCTTTTTCTCATACTCATAAAAGTTCAAGGCCAAATTGTATAAACATGGTGCTCATTTTTTGTGTGTATGCAACGAGTAAGCGGTGTTGCCAGACGAAATGCGTTGAAAGTTAAAATGTTTTATTTTATGAATAAAATATAAATGTTACATTGTGCAATCTCAATACTGGATTTTTTTTCACATTTTTTAAATGGATTTCAATAACCTTATAATCATTCCAAATAATGAATAAAATAAAAGAAGAAAATTTGATAAAAATATTAAAATAGTAAATAATATTTATATTTGAATTTTTTTTAGCCGTTTTTTTTTAAATATATCAATACAGATTGTCAACACTGATCGCTGCATATACAAACAACAAACATATGCGAATATAACAAGACTGTATCCAAGCTTGTTTTTATTCGAGAACTTATTTTTGTACAAGCTGTACTGTGTTGTTAGCAGTGTTTTGCTGCTGTGTTGCATCTAGCTGTTGTCATGCGATATATACAGGGTACCACGAAAACTTCAATGTGTCTTTATTGTAGATTATGTATATGTATATTATATATACATAATGACGTCGCTGTTTTAAAAATCATGTAATATACGTATAAATTTAGCAAAAATTAATCATGATATCCAGCAAAGAATAATAAAAATGATTTGGTATTTGTTATATATGATTATAGCAGGGAAAAAATGTTTGGATTTTTAATTCGCTTTTATTTGTTATAATACTTAGTAATTTAAAACGCGAGATATTTGCAAACCATTTTTTCCCACATTTTTTGACCATCTTATTGAAAACTCGGTAAAAATGTTTTTGGTTAATATCTCATAAAATGATGCATAGAAAATTATATAACCCACATTTTAGAATGTTGCAGGTCATTTCCCATAATATGCTTGAACATTTGTTGGCATATTTGGAATTTTTATTTAAGGTTTATGTCAATCGATAGGCACTTTAAAAACAAACATTTAATGCCTTTACATAAATATTTTATCTTGTACATATATAAAGTTATAGCAAAAAACAATATCAATTATATAATTTTACACAACATTTCAAAAATACCACAGATGGGAAGATTCCAACAGAAATGGCAACAATGATGTTACACTTTGCAAGCCTGTACAGTGAGTAGATCAACGCATTCTCTTTGTCTTTGAACAAATATGAGTTGACGAAAAGTGAGAGTTTGCTTGTTGCACTCTCTCATGTGTAATGCGGATGGAGAGGTGAAACGCAAAACTCTCTTGTGAGTAGCAAAATCTCTACTCACAAAACGCGACTCTCTTATGTGTTGTGAGTTTGCCGTTTATTTTCTGGCTACTCACTCATACCACAGATAGGAAGATTCCAACAGAAATGGCAATAATGATGTTACACTTTGCAAGCCTGTACAGTGAGTAGATCAACGCATTCTCTTTGTCTTTGAACAAATATGAGTTGACGAAAAGTGAGAGTTTGCTTGTTGCACTCTCACATGTGTAATGCGGATGGAGAGGTGAAACGCAAAACTCTCTTGTGAGTAGCAAAATCTGTACTCACAAAACGCGACTCTCTTATGTGTTGTGAGTTTGCCGTTTATTTTCTGGCTACTCACTCATGAGGTGAGTAGCAATGAGAAAAAAATATTTTGCAAAACTCATGAGTTTGAGTGAGCGTGAGTGAGGATTTCCGAACTCTGCTTTTCTTATATTTTTTCGATAGATAACATACAATTTTTTTTTTTTTCTTTTATTTTTTTTATTTACTTTATTTATTTTATTTATTTTATTTATTTTATTTATTTTATTTATTTTATTTATTTTATTTATTTTATTTATTTTATTTATTTTATTTATTTTATTTATTTTATTTATTTTATTTATTTTATTTATTTTATTTATTTTATTTATTTTATTTATTTTATTTATTTTATTTATTTTATTTATTTTATTTATTTTATTTATTTTATTTATTTTATTTATTTTATTTATTTTATTTATTTTATTTATTTTATTTATTTTATTTATTTTATTTATTTTATTTATTTTATTTATTTTATTTATTTTATTTATTTTATTTATTTTATTTATTTTATTTATTTTATTTATTTTATTTATTTTATTTATTTTATTTATTTTATTTATTTTATTTATTTTATTTATTTTATTTATTTTATTTATTTTATTTATTTTATTTATTTTATTTATTTTATTTATTTTATTTATTTTATTTATTTTATTTATTTTATTTATTTTATTT
>OX638132.1:40820118-40927618 GCA_951804985.1 Dryomyza anilis | reverse complement strand
ATATATATATATATATATAAATAAATATTATTATCATTATTATTATTGAAACCCATTTATTATTTTTTTTTTTTTTTTTTGTATATATATATTTTATTTTTGTGTTTTGTATTTTTTTTTTTTATCTTTTGTTTTATATTTGTGTAATATTTGTTCATTCTTAATCGAATTAATACTTGTAATTGGATGATAATTATTATATATTTATATATTTATATATAATTATTATTATATATTATTATGTATATAGATAAACTTATGCAAATTATTTTATTTATATGTGTTTTTTATGTGTATTGAATCTTTGTGTGCTTATTGGTATTTTAAAATTAATATATTGATTTTATATTTGGTTTGAGAGGTGTAATAAATTACATGAGTGACTTTTATACGCCCTACTGTTCGACCAGATTTCTCCTCTTGTTCTTCTGTGTGTTGAGTCGGATTTGCCTTGTTCATCTTCAATGGTTCGTTTTATGTAGTGCGTTGGATTTGTTGGGCTTCGATGGTTCTTGTGGAATTTGCTAATGGTGTTATCTACAGTAGACGTCGTCATGTTGATACGCTGAACTCTTAGTCGGTCAAGAGAGTTTTGGTCCTGTTGACTTGGTTGACGATTCGTTCGAGATGAGTGTTCTTTTCTGCGATCTTTTCAAATATTTTGAAAACATCTTGGTGCTCATGTCACTTTATGTAGCTTATAGATTTCTGAATTGTTGATATCAGAAAATCGTTACTGCATCGCTTCTTCTCTATGTGCGATGGAAGACATAATAATTTGACTTTTTATATACATTTTCAAGATCAATGTTGAATATTGTTTTCTGCATCTTGTTTCTGGCAGTTGTAGTTTTATGATTAAAATTCAATCACTGCAATCTACTTGTTCTTGGTATAACAACAAGTTTGCTCCTAGTGCATCCTTCTACGTCTTCAAATCTGCCACTCTGCTTCATTTCTTCGTTTTTCTTTACTTTATTTGAATCTGCTGGACCTCTGCTTCACTTCATCTTCTTGTTGATAACACCCAGAGCTCCTTCCACATGTCCCCATAAAAGTCCCAAGACCACAACGATTATCTATGCGTCTTCTGAGTATCCAGCGCTGTTGGTCATTCTAAATAACAATTTTTTGTGCACTCGGATATTTTAAATTTACATGAAGATTTTACAAACAAGTAATTTAATTTTGTTTTTAAACTCTTCCAAATGTGTGGTGTGGTACTAACATATATACACTTAATATAATTTTCGTAAATTATATAATGATTTATGTACATTCGTCACAAGAAAAGGGTTGATCTTAAGATATTTAAATTACTTGAATTAAAGTATGGTACATTATTTGAACTATTACTATTTAGTGTGGTATAAGTTTATCTAAACTTAGTGTCATGTAATGTATAGTTGTTTATGTATGCAATAACATTGAAATTAAATGTTGTTTGTAAGTGTTTAACTTATTTGAAAGACAGTTATTTAGTGTAGCACTAGCTTTAGTGTAATTTTAGTGTATTATGTCCTTAGAACAATGGCTAAGATCGTCGTCTTATATGCGGAGGGACTCAATGCGGCGGACTCAATCCCCCTTCAATGCGAAAAATTAAAAAAAAAAATTATTTCATATAATTTTTTTTTTATTTCATATATATTTTTTTTTTATATAATTATATATGTATATAGAATATATTGTACATTAAATATATTGTATATACATATGTTTATTATTTTAAATCTTCTCAAAAATTGTTGAATTAATTATATATGTATATATATATTTTTTTAATCTGACTAAATTTAGTTTTTTTTTTAATTTATTTATCTCTTTTATAAAAATAAAATATTAGATAAAAATTAAAATATTTTTTTTCCTTTTTTCTTTAATTTTAATTCCCTTTTTTTCATATTTTTTTCTCTTTTTTTTTCTTCATTAAAAAAAAAATAATAGGTAACATCTGTTTTTTATATTTTTTTTTCTTATCTTTTTTTTATATATTTTTTTTTTCTCTTCTTATATTTTTCTTTTTTTTTTCTCTTTAATAAACATTTTTATACCTCCTTTTTTTTAATTTTAGTTCTCCTTGTTTTTTTTCATATATATTTTTTTATCTCTTTTTTTTCTTTAAAAATAGTATTATTTTTTTTTTGCTTCTCTTTAATTAAAATTTGTTTCATATATATTATTTTTTTCATATATATATTTTTTTATCTCTTTTATTTTAATAGTTAATATTATTTATTTTCATTTTAATAAAAATTTGTATCCCTCTTTTTTTTTAAATTTTAATTCCCCATTTTTTTTTCATGTTTATTTTTTTCTCGTCTTATTATATTTTATTTTTCATTCTTTTTTTTTCTTTAAAATTTAAAAATTCCTTGTTTTTTTTAAATAATTTTTAATACCTGTATATATATTTTCTCCATTTTAATTATTTTACTAATATGTTTCCTCTTTTTTTTCGATTCAAATATTAAAACTTTTTTTTTTTAATTTTAACTGCACTAAATATTTTAATGCAAAAATCTGTATTTTTTAAAATTTTAAATTCTTTGTTTTATTTTTAATATTTGTTGAAAATTAAATATTTAAATTTTAACTGTACTAAATATTTATATATCTCTCTTTTTTTTTTAAATTTGAACACTAACTGATATTTTTGTTTTTCTTTAAGTAATTTAAATTATTATAAGTAAGTTCTTCCAATTCATTTAAAATTTATTTGTTATATTCAAACTTATTCAAATTGAATTATATTAATATACAAAAGTACCTATAATTTCTCTGCATGTAACTAAATATAATTAGATTTGCGATTTATTTTTTAAACATGTTTAATATTTTATTATATTATTTTTGTGTACTTATATAAGTCACATTTGATAGCTTGCGCTATTAATATAGGTCAGTAATGCAATTGTTGGTTTTGCATTATCTGTATTGAATTCGACAATTTTATGACTAACATTGATTTAATTTTAAATTAATGCAATTGGTTGCATGTGCTTAATTTATTTCTTTTCTCAATTGATGTTTAACTAACTTTAAAATTATAAGTTCTTTTCCTAAAATAGTATATAGTATATATATATGTATATATATATATATATATATATATATATATATATATATATATATATATATATATATATATATATATATATATATTTTATTTTTTTATTTTTTTATTACTAAATTATTGTTTTTAATATGTCCTATGTTTTTTATTTTTATATTATTATATTTTTTCGTTTGTTTCTTACTTACTGTTTTCCTAAACTATTTATATTTATTTCTTCCTCTAAATTACGAGTTATTTAATGTTTTATTTAATGATTATTCTATATCTTATGGTTAGATTTATTTTTTCTATATGTTGCATAATGTTTTCATAACGTTGCAATCTACGAGTTTAATTGTCAACGCATAGCTAATTGGTTTTATATTGTTACTTTTATGGGTTCTAACCTAGGGTAATATTATAATATTTTTAGTTGTAACGGCATACACTATTTGTGATACATACACTATTTGTGATATGCCTTTAACAAATTATTGTGAATTTTCTTATCTATGTTTTTGATCAATATCGTCGTGGTCACAGGTCCACTTCCCTCTACGACCACGTAGTGTCCTTTCCAAAGGTTATATGTAATTTTTTAATTCCTACAATTTACATGTATCCGAAAATAGTTTGGAAACGAAGTTCGATCCATTGTCTGTTACCAATACTTTGGGTATATTGTGGCGTGTAACTATTTCGTTGAAGAATGCTTTTGCTACGGTGTTGGCTTCCGCATCGGGTATAGCCACACAGCACATAAATTTAGAAAAATCGTCCTGAAACGTTAAGATGTATTTATTCCCTGAAACGTTTCAGGCAGAATACCCACCAGGTCCATGTACACTTTGTCAAAGGGTCTAAGTGGCGTATCAGTTAGAACCATTGGCATCTTCGTCAGCCTTGAACTCTTGTTTATCTGGCATTTTGAACAATTTTTCACATAATCCTTTATTTGCTTCTGCATACCCTTCCATCGGTACTGTTGTCGAATTCTTAAAAATGTTTTCACGCCACCTTGGTGACCACCTAACGGTGAATCGTGAAAATCTTTAATTACCGTCTCTATGTCCCGAGGTTCAATTAGAATTATTACACTGTCATTTTCCTTTGTTATCGAATCGTCAGAATCGCATTCTGACTGTTTCTTATCGTCTTCCTTGTCTCTTTTCATGGTTTTCGAACGTGTTTGTACTACAACAACTTTTTCAGTATTATTCGGTATGCGGCTAAGCGCATCCGCGTTTAAATTACTTTTTCCCGGTTTATAATGAATTTCGAAATCATATTCCGATAATTTGTGTCGGAAACGCGCAAGACATGATGTCTGATCTTTTAAGTTTGCTATACCCTTTAGGGGCTGATGATCTGTATAAATTTTAAATGGTCTTCCCAAAGGATATGCCCTAAAATTTTTTGCCAAAATTGCCAAAAATTCTTTCTCTATAGTGTTTCCGCATCGTAAGAGACCTACTGGCAAACGCGATCAGACGGTCGCTTCCAACTTCACCTTGCGAAAGAACCGCGCCAATTGCTTCGTTACTGGCGTCTGTCGTGAGCAAAAAGGGTTCGTTAAAATCCGTATACGCTAGTATGGGTGGTGACATAATTGCCTCTTTAAGTTTTAAAAACGAATTCTGACAATTATCATTCCATATGAACTTAGCGTCCTTTTTAAGCAAACAGTTTATTGGTAATGACAATTTCGCCATACCTCCTATAAATTTTCTGTAATAATTAATCAAGCCTAAAAATGCTTGAACTTTCTTCCTATTTTTCGGAACTGGAATATTTTTACACACTCTACTTTGGCTGGGTATGGTAGGGCACCTAATTCAGAACACTTATGTTCTAAATATGTAATATATATAACCTCGCGTCGCAAAAACTGACATTTCTCTGTATTTAATTTAAAATTATGTTCTCTCAGCTTTTGCAAAACCTTGCATAGCCTATGCTCGTGTTTTGCTAAATTATTTCCATAAACCACTATGTCATCTAAATAAACAAAACAGTCAATAACCTGTAAACCTGTTAGTATGTGGTTCATTATCCTTTGAAAAGTGGCAGGTGCCCTCGTTAGACCGAATGACATTCTGTTAAATTCGAAATGACCAAGTCCTGTAGTGAAAGCAGTTTTTTCTTGTCACTATTTTCAACTAGAACCTGATGGTAACCACTTGCTAAATCTAGTGTTGAAAAATATCGACTATGACCTTTCTGGTCTAAAATCTCATCTATTCGTGTTTGATGGTGACGTCATTTAATTTTCGGAAATCTATAACCAGTCTCCATTTCTTATTGCCATCTTTATCGCCCTTTTTAGGTACCAATAATAATGGGGAATTCCAAGGCGACATGCTTGTTGAAATAATTCCATCGTCTAACATCTTTGATACTTGTCTATTAATCTCATTTCTATGCATATGAGGAAGTTTATACTGTTTCTGATTTATTATTGGTTGATTCCATTGTGTGGGTATTTCATGCTTTAATATCGGGGTGAATGTTAATTCATCCCCTTCCATATGAAAAACGTCATGATATGAGAAGCAAATATTTTGCAAAGATGCAACTTCTTCTTTATTTAATGATTCATCGATCTTAACATTCCCTAATAATCTATCAATTCTATTTTTTATATTAACCGAGTTTATTGTATTTATTGTAGACCTCGCCTTTGTAGTTGCTTTATATTTGTTAAAATTTGAAAATTGTGGCTTCAAATTGCTATCAATGGTCACCTCCTTATCGGTGACATTTAAAATTGATGCATATACTCTATTTCTTCTAACGTTTGTTAAACTCTCTTCCAAATATACTCCTGGCTGAATTTCCTGTTTGTGCAACAAAACTATAGGAATTCTTGTTCTTAACGGCAGTGATACAACCTTGGCTGTTCTGGGCTGTACCCTGATTTGTTGATTCAAATTAATATTTTCTATGTCTTGCAATGATTTTTATGGAAATTTAACAAGGTGATTTTTGTCTTAATCAAAAAAAGGTATTTTTTTATTTAACTGGAAAAGATCTTTATTATAGATCTATTCCAGAGATTGTCACGTCCGACTATTCCATCTGCTGGTACCCCTTGTTCAAGTGACACAACGTGTAGCGTTAAACTCAGGTTTTCTATGTTTGTGTGCTGAATCTTAGTGGAGCCTAAGGTTCTAACGCATCCACCAAAAGCACCACTCAGATCTTTATGAATATTTTTATTAAAATTCGGCAAATGTACCATCCTATTTTCTTTAATCAGTCTGGCCTCAGCTCCAGAATCCACTAACAAAGTAAGTTTTCCATTTTTTGCTGCCTCGCAAGGTACTTCAATGAACACATCACTCGTATCGGATATTTTGAAACACTCTCCATGCCGGTTAAATATTTTACGATACATGCCTAATTGTGAAGTTAATTTTATTTTCCTCGACATAAAATTACTCTTAAAATTATTAGCAATTGAAGACAATTTAATTTTACAGATCGTGAATTTATTATACATTTCCGACGATAAAACGTACATAGTGCTAATAATAAAAAGAAATATTGAAATTACTTCATTACAAATTATACTCGCCCCTGTACGGAATGTATCCACAGTCTTGCCAGACGTTTGATCTACAATTCCCAGATTTTCAGGCAGTTAATTACGACTTTCTTTTTATTTGATTTACTTTTGATTTTATTATTCTTGATTTTAATATTTTTAATTTTTTTAAGATTCAATTGGTTTTACTTTCTTTTCCTTATTTGTTTTTTTATAATTTGTTTATTTTTAATTTCCTTAATTCCTATATTCTGTTCATTATTCGTGTCAAGTTGTGTATTATTACTATTTAGTTCATTATATGTTTTTGTTGGAAGATTTCTATCTTCATTAATATGTATTTTTACTTTTTGTTCTACATTTTCTGCGTTAATAATATTCGCTGTTTTATTTTGTTGTAGTGTGCTATTTGGAACTTCTACAACTACTGGCCTTACTACACTATTTGCTAAGGGTCCCCAGTTTAGTGGCCTTGACTGGGCCCCTGATAGTTTCCCTGCGGAGTGCTATTATTGTACCATGCATCATATTTGCGTTTGGCATAACAATTCATAATAACATGTCCGTCCTTTCTGCACCAAGTGCAATATTTAGCAGGCCTGTTTGCAAAATTCCCATTACCATTATTTCCTTGAAAAACTTGTGTATCGCGTTTAACACGACAATCCCCCTCGGCGTGTCCCCCCTCTATGGCACCAATCGCATCTCAATCCTGGAGCACCCCCGCCTTGGTTCTGGATACCACCTTGACCATTTACCTGAGGTACGGGTGGCTGATTTCCTTGGGGAGCAGCAGTGTTTCTCCGTGTATGACATTCATCCCTCAGATGTCCCTTCTTCTTGCAAAAAGAACATGTAGGTGTAGGCTGCTTCATACCTACATTTTGTGTTGTCTCTTCCGTCTCCTTTTTTTTATTGCCTTGGCCACCTGATGCATTACGATTATTTGGCATGAAGGCCGATGAGGGCTCATTGAAATGTACTCCAAACTTGTCTATGCCCGTTAACTCTGCTGACTCCTTTGTATCGTCGCATGGTCCAATGCCTCTTCCACCAATTTCTCCAGTGTTGTTTGCCTACTGCTCAACATGAACATTCGCAAAGTGTAATCCCGAAGTCCTAACTTAAATGAGCTTTTAACTAAATTATTCAATTCATTAACGAACACGTCGTCTTTCGTATCATTATATTTATATTATTCGTGCTTAATGCTGCCGACTGCAGGTTAACCAAACGCCTCGAGAAAGATCTAATACTTTCCCCCGGATACTGAGATGCCTTTCTAATGTCATATTGAATGGCATCTACTGACCTACATTCCAAGTACGTATTCCTTAACAGATTGTATAAATCATCTATTGTGTCAAACTCCTTTGAACTTACTAAGTCAAAAGCATCCCCCTGTAAACGAACCCTAACGCCTTTAATAAACTCCTTCATTTGTTTAGGCTTCAGTTCTGTCCTCACCACTTCACATCCTTCAATAAAACGGTGAATATCCGTTCTCAGCGATGATGAGTCTGCACCTGCAAAATCTGGTCACTTTCTATGGTATCCTTGTGGTATAAGGATGTCTAGTGTGCTGTCTTAACCTCCTCGTTCAAATATCTAATATGCGCGTTCAACTCCTGTATTTTGTTGTTCGCTACCTCCAACGTCGCGTACTCCTCCCTTGCCTGGCGTCTGACAGAATTATTTATTGATTCCTCATAAATATTCTTTTCTTTCAATAAATTTCTTAATTTTATGTTTTCCTCTTCTATTTTACCTGTTTCTTCTAACTCTGCTGTACGTTTTAAACAATAATCGTTTAAACGTTTTCTCAACACGTCAACTAATTTTTCTAATTCACAATTTTCTGCTAAAACAGATTTTACTATAATAATACTATTTTATCTGCCTCCTCTAATTTAGATAAATGCAGAATTCTAGATATATTATCTTTTAAAAATGCTGTACTATCTTTATTTAGTATTGTTGGTACAAATTGCGACCATAATTTTTCAACAAATCTGACCAATTCGCTAGATTGCTTTTGAATATACGCATTTAATTCATTAGCACGTTGTCTTTATTTTTTAATTAAAAAGAAATAAATTTCATCAAGTTGTAATTGAAAATTTCAATGAAACAAAAATGTTACCCAAACAATAACGAAATCAATTTTGGCATTCATGAAGTATAACTATATACTATTCTACATACTATATTGAAGTATATATATTTTTTTAAATCTGTTTTCTATAACATTGGAAAAATAAAAATAATTTTATTTTTCCAAATAAAAAAATATTATGTTTATATTGGGTTACTCAAGATTGTAAAAATTTAACAGTCCTTCCTTCTTCCTATCTCTCGGTCCTTGAGTGGTTGGTACCGACGTACCGGCTGCGCCAAATGTTTTAATTTTAGAGTTGTAAAGTTAGAGTTGATTTATTTTACATTTATCTATTTTACAATTTAATTCATCAAAATACACTTTTATTAATTTTAGAGTTGAAAAGACACTTTTATTAATTTTAGAGTTGAAAAGACACTTTTTCTATTTTAGTACCTCCATTTGAGGTTGGTTAAACTACAATACTTTAAATTGCAACGAAAGGTATTAACAATACCTACGTTGCTAGCTTTTCTTAAATTCTATTCTCACTATGTTCTAGTGAGTTTTCACTTTCACTCAATTTTGGTGTACGTGACTTTTGAAGAAAGTCCGACTTGCTGTTTTTGGCTGACACCAATTGCGAAATATCAGAATTGTTGGCAATCGCTGCTTTGCTTATTTTAACATAGACCCAAAATTATGCAATGGAAAATTGTATTGCAAGCCTCTTGAAAGAGGTGTGGTCTAAGTAAAGCTTTAGCGCTTTGCCAAATTATTGCCAGCTTCTGTTAACTGTGCAAGCTAACCTGAAAGAGGTGTGGTTTAAGCAAAGCTTTAGCGCTTGCCAAATTATTATCATTGTTGCCAACGTGAAGCGTTGGGACAATGCTGTGAATATGTTGCTGTACAACATGAGTACAACATGATATAAAAACATGATGCGCTCAACATATGTACAGCAACATCAAAAACTGAATGAATAGTGAAGAACCATAAAGAAAATAAAAATGTATGCGCTAATTCACAACAACTGACGAAAAAAATTTTGTGAATCTACCCACAGTACCCGGCAACATTTGGATAATATTGCGCACATTTGTCTGTTGATTACACAATTGAAACTCAGCCGATGTAACTTTTAGTAATAATAATTACATATTCGTAATAATGAGAATATGTTAATTGGAGAAACTTTCATTAATTTTTTTGTCATATTGATATTAAAGTTGTTATTTATATTATATTTTTATTGGGAATTTTTAAATCATTAATTAATTAATTAGTAACATCAATTAAAAATTTCATTCGATAGAAATTGGATCAATTAAATATTTTGTTAAATTAAATAAAATATTTGTCGAATAGAAACATATAAAATTAAAAATAATTTAATTCAATATACAACATAAAATAAATATTAAATAAGTATTTATACTGTTTCATATGCTTGTAAAATTCTTTCAACCTAACGAATGTTTTACCGATATCAGTTTTCACCACTTCTACAGGTGGGCCAATTAATTGAGTCAAACATAAAATTTGATATTCGCTTTTTAATGATTCTATATGCAACAAAATGAGCATTAATTAGTAAATACATTCATATTTTTAATTGGAATACGATTTTGTTTGCTATTAATATCAATTGTTATATATACGTACAATATTTTTTTCTGTGTACTAAATACATTATTCGACGCGAATAAATTTGTTGAACCAAATTGATTACCAACGACACACGAAGGAACTGACAAATACTCGTTACTATTTTGCACAAAACGGACAGCAGACGTAACAATCGGCGTATGTTGTTCGCTACATACCAACGACACACGAAGGAACTGACAAATACTCGTTACTATTTTGCACAAAACGGACAGCAGACGTAACAATCGGCGTATGTTGTTCGCTACATACGGCGCACAGTGGTTCGGCTTCATACAAACGACGGAAAAAACTATAAGGAGTTGTCAGAAATTTTCACAAATATTGGAATATAAGTAATCTACGATATCTCGATAATGTTTCGAGTCTACCAGTTTTACGCATACGCCCTACTTTAAAGCTATTGACACTATTGATAATTAAAATTATGCTTAATAGAAATGGACCGATTTGACTATACAAATTGATATATTTATAGAAATCCAGGTAACAAAGATACGTGATTAAAATTCATCCATGGTTCCCAAGTATTTAAGAAACAAATTATTAAAATGTATAAAATTGCTGAAACTATGTAACATAGTTGCATATAACACAATTTATATATATTAATAATACGTATAAAAAAATATTTGTAGTGGTTCTCAACATATAATATTGTCCTTCATTAAGTGGATGTTAATTTTATTCACTACGATTTTGACGCATAGTGTAAACTGTTGTAGGAGTCATATAGTGTTCACCAACACTGTTCCCCATAAGAAATTAAGGTCTTAAAACGATATAATAACATCGGAGTAACCCTGTAAAAATATACATAGTATATTTGTTACATATAATTTACAAAAAATTTTAATCTCTTAGACTGATATGCTTCTCAAATATCTCAGAAGGTTGCAAGAAGTTGCAGACAAAAAATACAAATATTTTAGCTAACATATCAGGCTACGTTTTGGTATATGTTTTAGCTTGAAGGACAGTGACGGTTTTTTTTGAAACTATATTAGTAAATGATATTAAAAAAAAATACTAACAAAATATTCCGCGAAATTAGTCTCTATAAAAAATAACCTTTTGTTTTTGCAATTATATTTTTTAATGACTAAACATCCTTCTTTTCGAACAAGAAATCCTTAATTAAATATTTGTAATCATTTTTAAAATATTAGTATATTGATTAGAGTATTTATTCTACTTGTGTTTTACATTTTAAGATTCAGTACAGTTTAGAAGTTTCAAAACATATGAAAACATTATCCAAATTGCACATAATTTTAGTAAAAGTTGATCCAAATAATTGACTTTATGACAGAACTCTCGATTACCCGGGTGCCCGGGTACCCGGGCTACCCGGGTTTTTCGAGCTACCCGGGTAATACCCGGGTTGTTCAAATACTCGAAAAACCCGGGTATTAAATGTTCGAGCTACCCGGGTAATTTGTTCGTTCGTTTGTTCGAGCTATTCGAGTAGCTCGATTGTTCGAGTAGCTCGATTGCTCGTTCGTTGTTCGAGTAGCTCGATTGTTCGATCGTTGTTCGAGCTTCGAGTAGCTCGTTCGTTCGTTCGTTTGTTCGATTGACGATTGTTCATTTGATCGCTTGTTAATTTGTCTGTCCGTTCGTTTGCTTTATGTGGGAGTTGGTCGGAAGTGTTTGGAAAAATGTAGGTGGGCAAAAGTGGGCGGAAAGTGATAAAAAGACCGAAACAAATTTTATTGCAGAAATCGGTAGCAGACATCAAGGGAAATCGAATGGTACCACTCTCAGTGGTTCCTGACCCCCAAACATTTTTTTAATGCGGAAACGGATAGCGAACCTCATTAGAAGACTAATGGTACCTTTTGGAGTGGTCCCTGACCCCCAAAAGGGGGTCAAAAACCCATTTATGACCCAAAAATTTTTATTTCAGAAATCGATAGCGGACACCATTAGAATGCTATTGGTACACTTTGGAGTGGTCCATGACCCCCTTTTTCTACCTCTCGGGAGTAAATGGCAAACCTACGAGAGTAAAACATTGCCTATGAAAAGCTCTCACCCGCCGTTCGGATTCGGCAATAAACTGTAGGTCCCACCACTTTGACCACTTTGGTGAGAGAGCTCGGCCGAAGTTCTATACAGGACTGTAGCGCCAAACTATTATTATTATTAAATGTGGCGAAAATGTCTGTCTCGTTTCTCGAAACGTCGATGCGTTTGCTGTCGGCGCATATGCATTCGTACATACAACCACACTCGGCGTCGGCAAATTCTGAGAATCACTATGAATTGTTGTCATGCGCGCTGCTTCCAAATTTAATATGGTGCACGACTGTACTTGCTCGATTGGACTTTTCTGCAAATATAACTTATAAATATAGTGAACATTTTAAATTACTACTCCAGTGAAGATTTTCTATGAAAATTAAAACATACATTTTATGTTAAAGTTGAATAATTACACAAAAAAATAGTATCCGAATTTAATTTTTATTTATTTTATTTATTCAAAATAAAATTTGTATTTGTAGTGAATATTTTAATGTTTATGGAAAATTTATATTTCAGTTTTAAATCCAGGGATTTTTTTGGTACTAATTTTAAGGTCAATCCCGGGATCGACATACCTAATACATAGTGAGTTATGTTCCAAAAACTGTCTTTGTAGTGAGTTTATGAAGCATAAATCCATTGCTAGCAATAGTCTATGTATAGTTTTATTTTAAATTATAATTTATTTCCTCTTTATAAGCGAGAAAATAAGGTGAAAATATTGGCAAATCTTCGTCTGGGAAAATTATGAAAATCAATATAGATACCAATGATGCCAACTGGAGGAATTCCCAATTTGTGGGAAATTTTAGTCTTAGTGGGTAATCGGGGAATGGTCCACTTTTCGCGGGGAATTTCCAATTAGGATCTGTTACAATTTTAAGGATTGGAATATAGGGGCATATTCCAACTTTTGATCAAATTTCTCATGAAAATTTAAAACAAAAGTTTTTACTTTTAGATTCGATATCTTACTTAGTACAATAAATAATTTTTGAAATGAATTTAAAGTTTGACTTCAACGCTTTCAATTCGTTTGGAAAATAATAAATTCAAAATCGTTTGTTTAAAATTTTGCAGGTAAAATCTGATCGAAAACTGGAATATACCTCTATATTCCAATCATGTGAATGATCATAATTTGGCTTCTAATAAACACAATCTATTAAATATGATTTCTAGATCTAGATAAATTCCATTAACATTTTTTTAATGTATGTTTTTAAATATAGCATACATTTTTACTTAATGTAAGACCTGCAAATTTGACATGCTCCTTAATAGTTGAAAATTTTTTCAGTATTTTGAAGATTGCGATTATTGGGAATGGAAAAAATATTCAAAACTAAAAAAAAAAAATCGAAAATATTTACAACTGCAAATTTTTTTATACAAAAATATTTTTATCTTGCCCATTTTCAGTACTAGTTTAAACCAAGTTTAATGTAATCAATTTGTTTAATATGATTAATTTTTTCAGTCGCATTATAGTTAATATTTCACATATATTTAAAATTTTATTTTAACTGAGTACTAATTGTCTATCTGTCTAATTGTCTATCTGACGGTAAAGTTTAAAGTCGGAAATTTTGATTTAGAACTATAGACTATTGAAATATTTATTTAAGCTAAGTTTAAACTTTCAATGAAATACTGGACCTTAATTAATAAATATAGCAAACTTGGTAATAACAAATAATTTTCCAAATTTATAATGACTGATACATATCATTCGAAAATTAGAGAAATCAAGAAATAAAAAAAAAAAACATATTAAATGAATAAAATATTGCGTAATATTTTGCTGTGGATTATTTAGATTTTTATTAAAAATGTAGTGAAAACACTATTTATTTTTAGTGTATTTAAATTACATTTGTGCGGGGAATTTTATAGTCAATTGGGGAATTTTGCTAAGAATAATAATAATAATAATTTTGCTAAGAATATCGGGGAAAATGAAAATATGAGTTGGCATCACTAATAGATACGTAAAAATTACCTTTATTACTTGTGAAATATATAATATTTTTCTCAGAATTTCGTGAAATTTGGTAGCATACACCCAGAAAAAATCATGGTAAATTGATAGTATTTCAATAGAAAAACAATAATGTATACCATTAAAATTGGTCAATAGGATGCGTCCCATTAGTTCAGTAAAATTGAAACTGTTAATACAATGTGTGTCTGTACCATAAATTTTATTATGTGATATTTTAATTACAATAAGAAAGACCTATACAAATTTAATGATACGTATTATTAATTTTATGGTATAGTCGTATTACATTTTCCTAATAATTTATTAAAACAAAAATGTATTTTAGTTAATTTATTGTATATATTATTTTATTTAAATGTCGAAATTGTTATTCACTTTAACAACACACACATAAAAAGACACTTCTTGCTGCAAAAGGTTATAATATATTTAATATTTGCTTTGGTTTCCAATAATTGATTGAAATACTTGAGTCTGCAGTTATTTTTGAGTCCGTTGCCATAATAGAAGTTCGATGTATTATTTATTTTCTGTAATAAATAAAAATATAAATATAAATAAATATATAAATATAATTTATTTACATTAAATATATTGAGTCCTTACCAATGTCGCATTTAATAATGTGGATTATTACAAAATACATGTGACCATTTTGAGTTAAACACGCAGAATGACGTGTATTCGTTTTTATGTTTTTTACAGCACGTTTGTTATTATACGAGGAAACCATTAAAAAAACAGTATTTATTCTATTTAAAATAATAATATTGAAATATTTAAATTTATGGTACTGAATTTTTCAAATACTATTGAATTAATTTGAAAACTTTTGATTTAAAAATAAAAAATATTAATACATGAACCATAAGACCAATGGTCGTACCATAAAGTACTTAATGGTACATTTTCTTCTGAGTGTAGTGAAATCAATTTATGATTTTGTGTGAATCAATTGAATAGTGAAGCGAATTAAAATACTAAGATCTCATATTAAAGCTTATAAAGTTGTAAAGAAGATGGAATACATATTTAATACCTGTTGATTTAGTTGTTCAGTTTTGAACAATTTATATTTCAAAAGAACAATACTCACACCCAGAAAAAAATACTATATAAATAATAGTTTTTTACTATTAAAAATAGTCAATAGGATCAATTATTTTTTTAATCGGAAAATCCATTAAATACTAGATTTTATATGAAAAGATTTATTTTTTGTATTTATTAAATCAATAATTGTCCTATTGACCAATTTTAATGGGATTTGAGAGATCTTTTTTCTGGGTGCAAAAAGCTACATTTTAAAAAACATTAACATAATATATGTTGATGGTGGATATTATATCTATTATTTAAGAGCCGCAGTCCAACGCACTAACCACTGAGCTAGTTAGTGCGTTGCACTGCGAGCCGATAGGTCCCCGGTTCAAGCCTGGACTGGGCTAACAACATCTTTTCATAGAAACATTTTTCTATACCGCGCTACCTCTCGGCAGTAAATGGCAAACCTACGAGAGTAAAACCTTGCCTATGAAAAGCTCTCACCCGCCGTTCGGATTCGGCAATAAACTGTAGGTACCACCACTTTGAGTACAAATATAACACGCACAGCTCAAAATGTTGAGAGAGGTCGGCCTAAGTTCTTATAGGACTGTAGCGCCAAACTATTATTATTATTAAAATGGTTATTCAACGGGTTCAGTAGTTATTACTAAAAATATAAAATGCTTCCTATGCAATGTGTATTTCCTACCATATTACTGTGAGTTTTCGGCAAAACGGGCTTTATATTATAAGTTTCCTTGCATATTTTTTATCCGGGGTAAACGAAACGACGAGCATTTTTAATACGGCTGTGTCATAGCATATATGAGTAAATCCATAAAACCTTTAACTTTTGGGGTTGACAAAATTTCACAAAAAAATGTATGAGCTTTTGAATATAAGCTTTTAGGCTCTTATGTATTAAAAATCCGTTTGCGTGATTCATATTTAATGAAAGCCGTCAAAGATATAGGTAATGCTTTATTGGTTCAAAATTATAAGGAATATGGCTATTTACTAAATATTTATTGAATAAGTGAAGTAAAATTATTTTTTTATAACATATTATTTCCATATATTTCAGTTTAATATCATATAATTAAGTATATAACGCAACATTTATTGTAAAAAATTAAGATTTTTTGAACATTTTAGGGAAAATTTAAATTTTAAAGTATTTTTGATACTAGGGACACATTCAGTGACATACCTTAAACTCATTGCGATTACGTTGTCAAAAAAATATCAAACCAGCAATTCCTCAAAAGCCGATGTTAGTCAAAATTATATATTTTTTTTTTTGATTTTCATTGCACATACCAAGCAATAGATTTTGTTGTTGTTTAAATTGTGATGAAGATTTATTTTTTGAGGATAAAACATAACATAATGGATAAAACACAATTTAATCCGATCAAATTTAAATAATATCTTTAAAGTTATTTTAGGAAAGTAGATAAGATGTCAGAAAACATGGGAAAACATGTTGAAAATTTTTTTTCTCAATAAAAATTGATTGATTAATAACATTGAAGCGGCATTGTATTTTTTAAATTAACTCGTGCCATAAATTTCTTTTTCAAATCGAACGGATTTCGTCAAAAATTTTCAGTTTCACTCTGGATTTGCTTCAATTTTTTTATGTATTGATTATTGAAACTAAGCCGACCCATATTTATTTTTTTTTTACTTTTTGTCAATAGGTTTGAAATTACTGGGTTTTCTAAAAACGAAAAAATGACGCATAGACCTTTTTTAAAAATTATATAACTTTTGCATCTACACCCTAAAAAAAACATTGGTAAGATCAAACAAAATCCTTGGTTTTTAAAGCGCCTATCAAGGAAAATAGTTGTAACCAAATTGTTGGAAATTGTTAAATTCAAATTTCACAACAACTAGTAAAATAGTTGAATTTGCCAACGTTATTGTTGGCAAACACTTTAGTTGTGAGCTAACAATGTAATTGTCAAATTCAGCAATAAACTGTAGGTTCCACCACTTTGAGTACAAATATAACACGCACAGCTCATAATGGTGAGAGAGTTTGGCCTAAATTCCTGTAGTGCCAAACTATTATTAATATTAACTATTACCATTAACTATTTTAAATTGTTTGGTATAACAATTTAACAGTGTTTAAAATTACAATTTTTTGGTTTGAAAATACCAAAATCTTTAAATGTTAAACAACAACTTTTTATTGTTGTTCTAACCAATGTTTTTTTTTCTGAGTGTATGTATCGTATAGCGTCATCTCATTTTGAAGGTAAAATAATTTTCTTTATTATACAAATTTAATATATTTTTCATAAACATGTAACTATTATAAGCAATTATAATGTTTAAGGACATTTTACTAAATGAGAGGTATTTTTTGTTTTCTAAATTCTAAATAAAGAACATTCTTTTGTTGAGTGGTCATATTTTAATAATAATAATGGTTTGGCGCTACAGTCCTGTATAGAACTTCGGCCGAGCTCTCTCAACAGTTGAGCTGTGCGTGTTATATTTGTACTCAAATTGGTGAGACCTACAGTTTATTGCTGAATCCTAACGGCGGGTGAGAGCACTAACCAGACGAGCTATCGACGCTTAGTTTGGGTGGGCCTATTTTCGATAAGAAATCCATAAAAACATTTAAAGCAATCCAAATTATTACGCAATTTTGGGAGCCATAGCTGGAAATAATTATTTCAAATTCACAAAGAGTAGGGAAAGTATAAGTATTACCCAACTACATAATAAAATATTACCAAAATAATATTACCATCCTACCAACCCAAAAAAATTATCAAATTTGGTAATAAATAAGTTAAGTTAACACGGGCGGGACTTAAAGTCGGTCGGGCCCGACTATGGAATATCATACACTAATTTACAATCATAATGACAAAATCAAAAATCAGAAGAAAAAAATCAAAAAATAAATTTAAAAAATTATTTTCAAATGAATTCTAACAATACTTTTTTATACCCTACACTAAGAGTGAAAGGGTATATTCAGTTTGGTACGCCGTTTGTAACACCCAGAAGGAAGCATCTCCGGTATGGAAAAGTACATATATTCTTGATCAGCATGACCTCCTGAGTCGATTTAGCGATGTCCGTCTGTCTGTCCGTCTGTCTGTCTGTTGAAATCCCTACTACTTTTAAAATTCAAGAGCTAGATAAATGAAACTTATAACTTAGATTACTAATATACCTACGCTGTATGTGCGAAAAGTCGGTCCATCGAGATCGGTCCATTGAGACCTCTTATGTTCACCGACCACTTATGTTCAAATACCTCATATAAAATGTACATATAAAGATCAATTTTTATGTATACGTGCTTAGGTAAACTTTTTTGGTCAAATATATATTGACATCATGCTCAAATACATGATAATAAAGTTTTCCGGCGAAAAGACTTGTGGTTCACAAAAAAAAAATCGAAATTCGGTACACCTACCCATTTGTAAATATGGGTATCAAATGAATGGAAATTCTTCAGCGATGGAAAGTTTGTAGTTATTTTCAGGATTCGTATACCCTGGTGACCTATATATCACTTTAAATGGTAACCACACATATGTGTAGGGTATTTATAGTCGGCTTAGACCGACTATAATTTTGATAATCCTAACTATCATAATTACACCTACTTAAAAATTTCCCATGTGATCTAACCTTCCCACCTGGTTTAATTTTATAACTATATCTTGAATATTTTTCGAGTTATTGTTTCCTAAGCTGTTATATATACAGCTGTGTGAAAAATAATAGCAGCGCTCTCCCATAAATTATAAATTCTATTTTTTAGAAGTGTTGCGTAATAAGAACAATCAATTATTTTTATAATTTACATTTATTGGAATTATGTCATTACAATGCCGTCTTATTTTTCCATATTCTTAACCTATTATATAAAATATGGAACCTTTGGTAAATGAGTCTTGAATTTTGGTGTGAAAAATAATAGCAGCGCTACCAAATTTGTTACAAAATCCATTATTTTCTTCAAAGTTTTTAAATTTAATACTTTTATTTATATTAGTTAGGCTAATTTGAAAAGTACAGTTAAATATTTGAAATATTTTATGTTGCTTTGATTAAATATGGAGTATACAAAACCTTGTTTTAGTAAATCGCGCAAATTCCTTAAAAATCCTTAAAATTGTTTAATAGAGCTTTCAAAATTACACATGATATTGTTTATTCCATAGCTAAAATGTTAACTAAAGCAAAACATTTGTCAAAAACTACGAAACACGTGTCTAAACGTAAAAAAAGTATCAAAAAATCACTTGTTTCAATATTAGATATAATTTAAGTAATCTTTTCTGTGAAATGTACCAAAGTGAAAAAAAAAATCTTGATATGCAATTTGAAAGATTAACATTTAGAGAAGCCATTAAGAACTATAATACACATCGGCAAATATTGATACATCTCGAGTTTGCACGTGTCTATCGTAAGCGTAACATGATGTAACCACTAGCGTAACTTAGTATGATTCAATGATTGAAAATTGCCACGACGGATTCCTAGAATATCAGAATTTCAAATTTTAATGCATTGGACAGTAGTAAATGCCGCAATTTTTAGACTAATGGTTCAGAGTGTTAGTCACGATTTTTAAATACTTTTAATTAGTATTTCAATATTTGCCGAGGTCTATAATTGTCCTTTAGGGCTCCTATTATAAAAAACTTATTTTATGAGTTGTTTTCTAAAATCATATCTTTCGAATTGCATATCCATATTTTTTTTTCACTTTGATACATTTCACAGAAAAGGTTACTTAAATTATATGTAACATTAAAACAGGTGATTTTTTGATACTATTTTTACATTTAGGCACGTGTTTCGTATTTGTTGTCAAATTATTTGCTTCAGTTAACATTTTAGCTATGAAATACACAATATTCTGTATAATTTTTAAAGCTCTATTAAAAAAAATTTAAGGATTTTTAAGGATTTTTCGCGATTTACTAAAACAAGGTTGTGTAGGTTCATATTTAATCAAAGCAACACGAAATATTTCAAATATTCAACAGTACTGTTCAAATTAGCTTAACTAATATAAATACAAGTTATAAATTTAAAAACTTTGAAGAAAATAATGGATTTTGTTAAAAATTTGGTATCGCTGCTATTATTTTTCACACCTAAATTCAAGACTCATTTACAAAAGATTCCATATTTTTTGAAATAGGTTAAGAATATGGAAAATAAGACTGCATTGTAATGACATTATTCCAATACATGTAAATTATAAAAATAATTTATTGTTCTTATCACGTAACACTTCTAAATAATCGAATTTATAATTTATAGAAGAGCGCTGCTATTATATTTCACACAGCTGTAAGTGACTTGTATGGGAGGTGGGCGTGTCCATTGAACGATTTGACTGATTTCCGTACACAGAAACATTTTTTTGGGTCAAATATATTGAAACAAAATTAGCAAAGTACACAGAAACAAATTATTTGTAAATATAGCCAAAAAAAGTACATCTGTGTTGATTATTGCTAAAATTGCGCCGACTAAATTATTAATTGTATTAGCGTACACATTCTTCATATTAGCAATCGCATTTGCTGGCAACAGCTATGTGTATTGGCATACCGCGTTGATGTTACTGCAGTGCGTGGTCGCTATAGCAGTGAGTGGTAGCTGTAGCAGTGCGTGGTCGCTATAACAGTGCGTGTGTGTGTTCGTGTACTCGCTTACAGCGCTGGTGAATTTAGTGGAATTCGTGAAATTGGTGGAATTCGCTTAGAATTAGAATTTTTAGTTGGCGGTTGGCGCGCATATCTGTTCACATTTGGTTCATGTCAAAAGAAACGCTTATGGAATTTGATCATACTCTGTTGGTTTCGTTGTTGATGATGGCAATAGTTGCATATTTAATTATGCTTCATCAAAAAAGTATATTTGTTATATACTTTCACAAGAATTTATAATATTCTTTTTAATAAACTAAAAAAGAATTATAAAATACTGTGAAAATGCAAAAATACTTTTTAAACGTCGACCATACCAATTAAATACTTAAGCAAAATAATTTATTGGTATATTTTTGACGCAAATAACATTTTTAGAGAATGGGTTTGCTCAATACATGAACATGGAGAAGATTTCATTGCTAGACCAATACAATAAATGGTGTACAATTAATTTTGATTGCTGTATTTACGTCGATTATTTTTTTCTGTGTATAAACAACAAAAAACGGAACTATTCGAAAGGACCAATAAGACCAACAACATATGTTAAAATAAATTGTTAAAAGTTAATTTGTTCCGCATTGTACCCATAAACCTTTAATGCAGTTTTGTTGCCAAATTTAGGAGGATTTTAAATCAGTTTTTAAATTGCTTTTGCGATTTTATGATTTAGAATAGAAATGTATGTATGAGGGACGATAAAAAGATTGAAACTCTGCTTTCTTCATCAATGTCTTCTTTATCATTTTCTCCTATTTCTGCGCTATCTTCTTATTCTTAATACTGTTCCTTTTAAATGAATTTCTTATAAATTTGAATCACACATTTAAAGTTTACTTGTCTTTAATCCAAATAGTCAATTTTTAGAATATTTGCCAGCTTGCCAGGTATATACAACGTTTAATAACATGGGACCCAAATGGGAAACAGTGCCTTTTCGAATTTTGGAACCGGAAACGGAATCAGAAACTTATAGAATGTAAGTGTGGCACCGGAATCGGTAGTCACCGGTGCCGGTTACTACCGATGATTTTATATATCGCTATTATATAAAATCAGGGTTTTAGTCACTGATTTCATTTGTAATTTTCTCAATTTCAAATAGAAAATCTCAATATGAATTGCAATTCTCTCAATTTCACAGGCAAAAATCTCAATGTAATTTGGAAAATCTCAATATCATTTTGAAATTTCTCAATTTCAAATTGAAGATTTTCAATATCATATGAAATTTTCTCATATTTAATTTTAGAATCCCAATTTCATTTCAAATTTTTTTAATTTAAAATTAAAAATATTAATTTCATTTGAAATTTTCTCAATTAAACTGAAAAATCTCAATTTCAAATAAGAAATCTCAATTTAATTTAGAATTTTCTCAATTTCAAATGGAAAAATCTCAATTTAATTGGCAATTTTCTCCTCATCCAATGAAAATATCAATTTCATTTGGAATTTTCTCAAGTTCAAATGGACAAATCTCAATTTTATATGAAATTTTCTTAATTTCAATTTTAACATCCCAATTTCATATGGAATTTTCCCAATTTCATTTGGAATTTTCCCAATTTGATATGGAAAATATCAATTTCATTTGGAATATTCTCAATTTTAAATGGTGAATCTCAATTGTTTTTGGAATTTTCTCAATTGGAATATGGAAAATCACAATTTCTTTTCGAATTTTCTCAATTTCAGTTGGAAATGATGTAGTAGCAAGGTTCTAACTTTTAAAGTATTTTCATTTATTATTAATAATCATAAAGCCAACTCGGGTCAACATAGATTACATGGTATTAAGTAGGTACTTAAAAACAAAATTTTATACAAAATAAAACTAAACTTAATCTAAGTTCCACACAAAGCAACTACCCAAATAATGTTTGAATCTTATGTAAAAAATTAATAATATTAAAAAAAAATAATTGAGAAATTGTTAAATGAAATTTTAGTTTACTCTCCATACCTATATGTTTCAAGTAATTACGATTAAATGTTGAAGTTGAAACCGAAAAATGCTTCAAATCTCGAGGAAACCCGTTCCATACACGAGCAATATTAACTAAAAGCGATCGTTCAAAAACGGAGGTATTTTAATGTGTATTTTAATATTTCTACGTGATCGGGTCAAATCAAACAACTCGTGTATATATTTGGGTTTACCACTTTTAATTATTTTATAATATAAAGTAACATATCTAAGCTGTAGATAGTCAAAGAAACTGCATTTAAGAACATTCAGGGCATAATCGCTTATACATATCATCCCGAATATGTAAATTGTAAACAAATCTTATAACTCTGTGAAAAATGAGGCGCAACACATTCTGATAAGTTTTAGTAGTACATGAATATACCTCTAAACCATAAACAATATTTGGCATTAATAAAGTATGTGCTGCGATTAGTTTGATATGAAACGGTAAGTTTATATTCAAACTATAAAGTTTCCTGAGAGTGAATCCAATTTTAGTACTAATGCTGTTTATATGTGCTTTAAAAGAGAGATTTGAATCCAAAATAACGCCCAAACATCTCATTTGGTCTAAAAATTCACCGAAAGCAATGGTTAGACACAGAATTTGGCTATATTTACGAATTGTAAATATAGCTAAAAAGGTACATCAATACAATCAAATGTTTGTTAAAACTGAGCCGACTAAATTATTAATTTTATTAGCGTACACATTCTTCATATTAGCAATCGCATTTGCTGGCAACAGCTATTCGCTTACCGCGTTGATGTTATAACAGTGCGTGGTTGCTATAGCAGTGCATGGTTGCTAGCCAAGTGATTGGTTGCTATTGCAGTGTGTGGTGTGTGTGCATGTACTCGCTTACAGTGCTGGTGAATTTAGTGGAATTCGTGAAATTGGTGGAATTCGCTTAGAATTAGAATTTTTAGTTGGCGCTCATATCAGTTCACCATTGGTTCATGTCAAAAGAAACGCTTATAGAGTTTGATCATGCTCTATTGGTGTCGTTGAAAATGAAGATTAACCCAGCGTTACCAGAAGATTAACCCAAAGATTCGTCAAAACACCACAAAAAAATCGTCATTTGACTGGAAAAATCGTCAAAACTATGAAAGAGATAAATCGTAATTTTGTAAAAAAGAATCATTTAAATCACAAAAACTTTCGTTTAATACCCCTGTAGGAAAAAACAATTAGGCCAAGCTTGGCCCAGACTTGCGCCAATAGTACTCAACTCTGGGCCAAATCTGATCTAACCATGGGATGATAACTAGGGGCCATTATCGTTGTGGAAAATTTGGCCCAATGCTAGAAACGGTTTAAAAATCTTAGGAAAAAAAAACCTAAAAATTTGTTTATTTTTCAGGAGCATATTATAATTAGGCCACACAAATATTTTTGACTAAAATACCATATAGATAAATCACCGATTAAAGACTAATGAACTTGGATACTCAGTGTTGGTCGAGTTTTAGGCGAAGACTTATGAACCAAGAATTGGCAGCTCAAGGTTAGTCGAGTCTTAATAATAATAATAATAGTTTAGCACTGCAGTCCTGAGGAACTTAGACCAAGCTCTCTCACCACTTTGAGCTGTGCGTGTTATATTTGTACTCAATGTGGTGGGACCTACAATTTAATGTCGAACGGCGGGTGAGAGCTTTTCATAGGCAAGGTTTTACTCTCGTTGGTATGCCATTCATTGCCGAGAGGTAGCGCGGTATAGAAAATGTTTCTATGAAAAATATATTGTTAGCCCCAGTCCAGACTTGAACCCTACACATATGTGTGGTTACCATTCAAAGTGGTATATAGGTCACCAGGGTATACGAATCCTGAAAATAACTACAAACTTTCCATCCCTGAAGAATTTTCTTTCAGTTGATACCCATATTTACAAATGGGTAGGTGTACCGAATTTCGATTTTTTTTTTTTGGGAACCACAAGTCGTTTCGCCGGAAAACATTATTTTCATGTATTTGAGCATGATGTCAATATATATTTGACCAAAAAAGTTAACCTAAGCACGTATACAGTAAAATTGATCTGTAGATATACATTTTATATGAGGTATTTGAACATAAGTGGTCGGTTCTCAGGTCACAATAAATCGATCATGCCAATTTTCTTGTTCAGACAGCTTAGATATATAAGTAATCTAAATATAAAGTTTCATTGCTCTAGCTCTTTAACTTTTTATGTAATCGTGCTTTCAACAGACAGACAGAATTACAGACGGACAGACAGGCAGACGGACAGACGGACATCGCTAAATCGACTCAGGAGGGCATGCTGATCAAGAATATATATACTTTTCCATACCGGAGATGCTTTTTTCAGGGTGTTACAAACGGCGTACCAAACTGAATATACCTTTGCACTCTTAGTGTAGGGTATGAAAATATTTAATTTTACGTATGACGCACACCATCAATGTTGTCTGAGAATAATTACGAAAAGATAATTTCAAGCTTGTCTTTTGTTGGAAAAATAAAAATTAAAAAATGAGCAATATAATGGGACATTTTAGAATGTGATCTATCTCAAGAAAAGAGCCAATTCGCAAAACTAAGGAAATTTTTAGAATCAGCGCCATAAAAGTAATCAATAATAGCATCAAATCATAATTTAAATTTTCTTTGGAAAGTATCCGTTCTATGTTTCTAACGCCAAAGCAAGCGGGTTTTATACTTTGATTAACATACATTTGTATTTTTTGAAAAATTCTATTCCACATATTCCGATGAATTTGATAGACACATGGAATCCACAACATAACTTGTTAATATAAGAAAAGCTTTAGATTAGTTTAATCGCTTTATGCTTGAAATAACCTTTCAATAGTTTGCAGCTTTCGTTTAATTCACATTTTCAAAATTTGTCTACAATGACGATGAAAACCTATGCCGAATTCTCACCAGTTGAGCTGTATTTTGTTGAATTTATTTTCTATATCAGTCAATCAGTCGCGGAATTTGATACCGTAAAAAAGAAACTGATAAAAATTGTTAAACAATCGTCATTTGAATAGAAAAATCGTCAAATAGTCATTAGGGTGCAAAAATCGTCAAAATGAAATAAAATCGTCATTCTGGCAACGCTGGCTTCGTCATCAGACAAGTATATTTGTTATATACTTTCACAAGAATTTATAATATTATTTTTTAATAAACTAAAAAAGAATTATAAGAATACTCCGAAAATGCAAAAATACTTTTAAAATGTCGACCATACAAATTAAATAATTAGCTACTTAAGCAAATTCATTTATTGGTATATTTTTGGACGCAAATAACATTTTTAGCGAATGTGTTTGCTCAATACATGAAAATGGCAAAATGTCATTAGCTAACCAATGAATGGTGTATAAATTCTGATTGCTGTATACGCTGTTTACGTCGATTATTTTTTTCTGTGTAAGTGCATCATTGTTTCGAGATTTTTTAAATATCATTTCTTTGGTTTTATCTATGTTGATGGTCAATTTATTATCATTGTAAAATCTGTTAAGGTTATAACCTCTTTCAATGAGTCAATAAATTAAAGATTAGACTAAAATAGCAAATATATGTCATCAGCATACAAAAATACATTAGAGGTATCCATTTCAATTTGATTTACAAAACTATTAGTGTAAATCATAAATAGCAAAGGCCCCAATACAGATCCCTGAAGAACTCTACTTAGAAAATTCAAAACATTGGAATACCGGTTACTGCATGAAACGAATTGTCTACGATCAGTCAAAAATGAATTATTGAGTTTGCAGGCGTTCTTAGAGAACATAAATTCATTTTTAAGCTTTTTTTATTAAAATATTGTAATCTACTAAATCAAATGCTTTAGAAAGATCTAATGTAAGCAATACATTAAGTTAGTTCAAATTAATATTTATGCGAAGTTTTTTTAGTTAATCCAAGAAGCATGGTTGTGGTACTAAATCCATTGCGAAATCCAGATTGACTCGGATTAAGTAGTTCCAAGTAAGAACGAATTTGAGCATTCAAAATATTCTCTACGCTGTTGGAAATATAGAGCTAGTTAATAGTGTTAATAATGCAAAGCAGGTATTCCTCAAGTAGTGGATATATGATTTATATGAATTTGATGGCAATCCCGTCGGAGCCAATAGAATTTGATTTAACTCTAATTGTAGCTAAATAAAGTTCATCAAGTGTAGCTGAGGTAATGCATTAATTGATTATTTTATATAATAAGGGGATTCATATCAAGCGCGTAAACCTCGTAATTTGTGGAAATCCCGTAAATAGTAGAAACGCTGAACTCGTAAATTTATTTGTCGATTTTTATGTGAAAATAACGTAAATAAAATTACATTAACGTTTTATTCTATCTTTTCGTTAGTTGTCAATAAAATTATGTTTTGTGACAAATGCGTTTTCATTAAATTGTGTTGTGAACTTATTATAAGTGATATAACTAATAATTGGAGTGAAACCAAAATTTTATAAAGTAGTTTACGCGAAGCCAGCTAAAAGTTCGTTAATGTCGAATTACGTGTAATTTTATTTTTTTTGTAAATTAGAAGTTCATTAGTTCATACCAGTGCTGGTATGAATCCCCTTAATTATTTTATTCTTTTTTCTATAATTTTATTATTTTTTCTATAAATATTTTATAATAAAAAAACGATTAAGATAAAAAAAAGAATAATGCCGAGTCCAATTTTTGTCTTATATTTAAGAACTTTAGAAGAATTTCTCAAAATGAAGCCGAATATTAAAATAACACAAATAAAAAAAAAATTACAACAGGACGAACAACAAGGCCCTTTACAAATTACACGAAACGAAACACCAATACATCAGCAAAACCAAAGTAATCAAGTAACACAACTGCAACAAATTCAGAAGCAAATACAACAGCAATTGCAACAGTGGGAGCAACAAAACTTACAGGCTCAGTTGCAACATATTACAGCACATTTACAAACCCCACAGCAGCAAATAATTTTATCTTCTCCAACTGCGACAAGTAATACAATAAGTACAAACAAAAATAAAAAACATAAATTAAATTTTGTACTTACATCGCCAAACAGTCATTCCTTGTTAGCAACATTACCGCAAATGAGCACAATAACTTCAAAATCAATTACGCAACCAAAAATACAATTGAAATTGCAACCGCAGCAGCAGGCTACTGCTACTACATTATTGCAAACTTTGGCACCATTTATACAACAACATCAACAAATAAGCGCACAAACACAACAAGGTCCTGTGTTATCACCAAGTAAATGCTACTTGCCAATCACAATTAAAGACGAAAATTCAGATCAACAAATTGTTGCACACATCGATGCCAAGAATTTCTTATTGCCAAACACATACCAATTACAGATGGAGGTACTATAATAACAGTATATACAATATGTATTTTGAAATTTATTAAGTTATTTTATCAGTTGCAGCCACAAATTTCCACCATTAATGGACAGTCAAGTATGCAGCTAAGTCCAGTACCAGCAAAACTGCAGTTAGCGTCGCCAGCAACAATAAGTAGTCAAAGATTTGAACCGGAAACATTAATACCTTTGCAACGAAATTTGCAACCGTTTCAACAAAGTATACAGACACAGGACGAGACAGGACAACTAATGCAAAGTGTGCATATAACACCACAACAACAAAATATGCAAAATATGCATATAACATCACAACAAATACTGAATACAGGAATAAAATCTGTTACATTAAATGACAACAATAATACACATGACGTATCCACTTCTACAAACGATACTTACATTGAATCACTTCAATATAAGAATTACACACACCAAGAAATAGAGCCAGAAAAGCAACAACCAAAGACGAATACAAATTCTGAGCAGGAAAATATACGCCAAATTAAGAATCAGTTTGGATTTAATACTAAAAAAAAAACTATAAACTTATCACAGCAAATAATGAAACAAGTACAAACAGAAGAACAACAAAATAAACAACAGCACTCTATGATTAAAACGGCAAACACGTCATTCCCTATTCAACATGGTGGTATAACTGTGCAACGTATTACCAACACTAATTCCGCTTCCATAAAAAATCAAAAACAGTCAACATTGCTAAAGTTGAATAAACAAAATGTAGCAATAAATAGTATAACGACGCCGCAGTTTGAAATGCAAACATCCGACATAGTTACCAACCAGATACACAAACAGCTGAATTCAAAAATGCCAATCACATTAAATGAAATAAAATTAACACAAAATAGTAATGTAATATATAATAAAATGCACCAGCAAAAAGATCATCATTTAGAAAGTCAAAAGAACAAAACATCACCACAGGCGATGGTCAAAGGCAAGCAAATATTTGATAAATTTGAGTCACCATCTGGGCATCATGAATCTTCACTTGTGTCAATAGTCAATAACCTGCATAAATCTGATGGAACTCAGCATATGAACAAAAACTCTAACATTACTACTGTACATGGAAAAGGACTCAAATGCATTGAATGTGGGCGTACTTTTAAAAAAAAGGAGCATCTGACTCAACACTTTAAACTTCATGCTGGCGTGCGTCCCTTTAAGTGTACTGAAGAGGGTTGTGAAAAGGATTTTAGTCGCAAAGAGCATTTGCTACGTCACATCATATCGCACACAGGCAAGAAAATGTTTAGTTGCGATATATGCCAAAAATTATTCTCTCGAAAAGATAATCTTAATAAGCACAAACGGTAAATTATTGTTACAATAATGAAAAACATTTTAATTTCATATAAATTTTAAATTAGCATTCATTCTGACCAGTCAAACTTAAATCTTTACACCTGTGATATTTGCAATAAAGCTTTTTCGATCAAATTACACTTACAACAACATAGACATATTCACGAAAAAGCGAATAAAGCTGAAACAAAATTATAGGTAATTTAAATTACTCAAAAAAGAACTATTATTTATTTTATTCTTAAGGTTTCTGATCTTGATCTAAATGCTGATGAAAAGCATGTTGAAAAGTTAGAGCTACAGGAAATTCTGCAACACCATCAAAGTATGATTTGTAACTTGTATTGGATGCGTTATACTATCTGGATCAAACCCATAAGTCAATCAAAATCACTCAATCGGATGATTCCAACAATACTTCTGATCGTCAAGACACTCCAATTTTAATTTCCAAAAACCTTTTTAATTTAAAATCAATTTCGAAAATTTATATAGTTTGTAAAAATCGAAAAAAAAAATATAATAATTAAATTCATAAAAAACATAATAAAAATCTAAAAGAAAGCAAACCCAGGTAAAAAAATATTTGTATGTGTTGCTATCTAACAGTAACAAGTAATACACCGAAAAAATTACTGTATTAAAAATAAATAAAAATGTATATAAAATAAATACATGTGTATTACGTCCAATAGCATATGTATTTGTTTTTACTGATGCAGTTGTTTTTGTAAGGAAAACACCTACATAATTTGACAGGAATTCTATACAAATTTTAATGTGTAGAAAAACTAATACATATGCTTTTAAATATACTATCTGTATTAATTTTACTTTGTTGTGATAATTAATTAAAAAATAAAACAATTCTTTATAGAATCAGAAAATTATATGAATGAATATTAAAATGAATTTTTTTTTATTAACAAAAATAAAATAAAAAATCATAACTCAACAAATCGATTTTGTAGAAAACACTTTTAAAGTTTTCAATTTGCATATAAAATGTATGAAACACATGAAATGAGGAAACGACATATTCTCTTCTCATGCGGTGAGTATACAAGATATGAATGCGAATTTTTTAGACAAGATGAAACATGATATAACGGATAATTCTGCATCATTAACTCAAAAATCGCGTTAACTCAAATGAGCGATATGTATAGTAATTATAAAACACAATTTCAAGAAAAATATACATACTTGTAGAAGTGTATAACAAAAATATTTTCATGATGATGATGGAAGTACCACTAAGCATTATTAAATCTGACAACTCAAAGGAATGGTAAACACTTAAGGTTTATTTTCTGTTGTATCTGCGAAAAAGTAAAAAAAAAATTATCTCGTTTTCGAATCTCTTCTCGAGTTTTGAAAGTTGTCTCGAATCTCGACGAGATCTCGACAATTTTTAAAAATTTATTTGAAGGGCTTATTGCAGTAACTTGATAAGCCACATTTTTTGAAAAACGATTATCTTTGTCTATTGCATTGAGGAATAACACATTTACCTACACTCTTAAGGGTTTGGAGATTACAAATATGTTTTCAACAGACCCAAAAGTAATGTTTTGCTTTTATGTTAAATATAAAATTTTTGTGTGTATAAACTTGATAAGCCACATCATTATTCACAATATAATTACAAAATTAATTGAAAAACAGAATTTTGCTTAAAATATTACCGATAATCAAGATATTTCTTTTAGCTGTTATTATTTAGGGCAATTAAAAGTGTTAGAAAGTCAAAAACTAGTTGGTTATGATTTTTTTTTAAATTGTGTGGCTTATCAAGTTTATGCGCAAAAAATTCAATCACATTAAATTGGTTTATATGTGTCTTTCTTGTTTAAAAAAAAATTAAGAACTTAATCCTTATTACATTAGGCCGAATTTACAACTGTGTATTCAAATTGTGGATACTAAAGTTTAATACCAAATACGAACTGCGAATATGTGAGGTGGTTTCAAGGCTAAGTCGAATAGAATAAATTTTTAAATTTTTTGATGACAGTCGTATGTTTTCTTCGCGCAAATTTTCAGTATATCTCTCTTTTATAACCATTATTGTTCTTGTTTTATATTCTTGCAAAAACCTCATCATATCTGTTCCCTTTAAGGTATACACAGAAATTAAATCAGATATCATGTTACTACATAAAAAGTCAAACTTATTTACTGCATAAAAAATTTAACTTATTTGGTCGAGTGTGGCTTATCATGCATTTACACTACACATTTTTCGATTAATTCGTCTATTTAGTTTGAGGAATAACTTTATAAGCCACTTCATTTTTCAAAAAAGTACTGTTTTCATGGTATTCCGATGCTTTGAAGCATTCCATGAAAACATAAATAATAGATGAAAACCCCCGAAATCTTTTGAAGATAGCTAGAAACAAAAATCATTATTTTGCCATTATTTTGAAATTACTGCAATAAGCCCCTCAGTTATATATAACCAATTCCACACCAAATGGTCCAAAAAAATCAAATTTGAGATTTTACCTTTTCGATTTCAATAAAATTTGAGCAACCGATTTTTATTTTATTTTTTCCGACCACTATTTCCAGACTGGTGGCAGGAAGAAACTTGGTAATCAGTAGTACTTACTTTCCACATCGCGACATACACAAAGGGACATGGATATCGCCAAATCAACCCCTACATCACAAACTGTTGCTGCAATCTTGCAGTAATATTGCTACATTGCATTATTTTATATTGCGCATACAATATTTCTGGAATATTGTAGCAATATATAAAACGGAATATTGTACAAAAAAATATCTCTGCAATATTCCAGCAAGACAAAAATTATTTATTTGAAAAAATAATCAGACATATTTTACCAATAAATTAAAAATATATAAAAAAATATCAAATATATATTTTTATTAAAAATAATAGATTTAATACTGTTTTCAACAATATGAGACGTGCATGCAACAACATTACCTTCTATAAAAGTTAAAAAAATGCATGTTAAAAAATAAGCAAATATAAAATTTAAAATAAAATTATATATGTACATGGTGGGGTTTGAACTGGCATTTCCGGGCTATAAGTCCCGAGATCTCACCGTTACGCTATCAGTCTCATTTTTCACGAAGCATTTATTCACAATATTAATACAAATAATATATTTGAGTTTAAACGGTAAGAAAATAAAGAAATCAAGTAGTGATTGAAAATATTGTTAGTACATGACACAGGGCTGCAGTAATAAATTCTACATTATCTGAAAAGGGCCCATAAATTCATTTGTATACAATAATACTATAAATTCGTAAAAACATTCAACATTGCTAGCTCTTCGCTTAATTGAATTCGTTTTAAATGTCAAAATCATGCAAATGTTAAATCAAATTCTTTTTTCATTAAATGAATGCAATTTATTTTTTATTAACCCAAAATAATTTCTAAATTTTGCTTATAATTGTTCGACTTCAAATTGTTTTTATAAAACATTTTAGGGCATAGTGGGACTAATGTGGGAAATCGCAACTCTTCATGTGTTTATGTTGTTGATATTTTTCAAATATTTTCTATGGAGTTATCTATTTATGATTTAAATAACTTGAATAACATGAATTAATACTCGCAATTTTTTGGTATTTGATACAATTTTCCAAATTTCCGAAAAAAATTTATAATATATTATAAAATCGGCCAAAATGCAATGCAAAGAAAAAGTAATCATCTACAGCGCAAAATACAATATTGTATTATAATGCCACAATTATCAAATCTATCGAACAGAAAAAATTGTAATAAAGGTGTAAATTAATAAATTAATTTACTTAATTTAATTCAAAATTGCTTCAGAAAAACATTTAGTTTTGATTTCAATCCTATACAAAAATATGTTGGTTGACCAAGGGTTGATTGTCCAAACAAATTTGTTTCCTGCGCCCTACTAACGTGGAACCTGAGTGGTCGACATACCTCGAGCAGCCCTGTGTTAATTTATAATTCTGTCTGAACGTTGTGGCAATTGAAATTGAAAAATTTCGTTTTGAAGGCAAATATCTAAACAAAAACATTGTTGATGCGTAGCCTTACGGAGATAGCAGTGGACTTCAACGCCGGAGTTCGATGCCAGCTTGGGGCAACTTAAATAAAATTTTTTCTATAATTATAAAATTAAATTATTAAATGCCATACCATAAGGTTAGGTTTGTAAGGGGGTGTTGCTGAAAACTAATCAGCAAACACTCACGGGGGCCTAGTTGTCCATTGTGTTCCCTTTTTATCTGTGTGGTAACTATATTTTTTTGACAACGATGGGTTAGTTTCTTCCAAACCAACCTGATCTTCTTACGAACCCTAGTAGATTTTCAATTGGAACTTCAACTATTTCTTCCAGTTCCCCATGTACTGGAGTCGACGCGTTTGGAGATTTGGACAGTCGCATAGTAGATGTACGATTGATTCTACTTCCTCAATATCTTTGCAGCTCCTGCAGTGGTCGGGTGCGGGGATGCCCAGTCTGTGCGCCATTGTGTCGATTGCACAATGTCCTGTCAGGACGCCGATGAGGATGCTGGTAGCTTCTTTACTGTTATTTATCAGGCTTTTTGTTCTTTTTTCATTGATGTGTGGCCAGAGACGACGTGAGATAATGCAGTCGTCTCTGGATGACCAGTTTGCATTTGTTTTTTCCGTCGTTTTAAGGTCAATATGCCTTCTTAGGACACCTAATGGAATCCTAGTCGAAGAACATACATCCTCTTTACTACGTGCAGAACCCTGTCTTGCTAGCCGATGAGCTCGTTCCCTTCTATATTGTTCGTTCCCTTCTATATTGCTATGTCCGGGAACCCAGAATATGGTTATCGCATGGGTTTGACTTAGTATGTTGAGTGATCGGCGACAATTGAGTACTGTGTTTGATTTTATGACCGCATTGTCTAGTGCTAGGATGGCAGCCTTACTATCCACAAATATTGTAATCTCCGATGGATCCATGTTCTTTGTTTGGATGGTCTGTGTTGCTTTATCTATCGCGAATATTTCTGCTTGAAAGACACTGCAGTCGTCGAGAAGTCTATGTGACTCGTGAATTTGCAGTGCGTCGCAGAAAATGCCGGATCCAGTCCCTATTTCCATCTTAGAACCGTCAGTAAAGACTTGAAGGTGGCTATTGCTTGTTGGCGAGTTAGCGCTCCATTGTTCTCTACTAGGTATTACGATGGAGTAGTTTGGATTTATTTCCATCTGTGGTGTTATATAGTATGTTTTTGCGAGTTAGATCATGCTGAAAACTTTGAGGATAGACGTGTGTCCATATGAGAGTCCTGATTCTCTAAGTCGAATCGCGTTCTTTGCTGCTGCTGTACTCTTAATGAAGTCGTCTACTGGCAGAAGATTAAGCATGATCTCCATCCCTATTTGTGGGGTCGATTTCATTGCGCCTGTAATACTGGTGCATGTCAGTCTTTGTACTTTTTTTATTTCCCTAAGAAATGTAGTCTTCTTTATCGCTTCCCACCATACAGTAGAACTGTACGTTAATATGGGTCTGACGATCGCTGTGTACATCCAGTGGATTATACTTGGTCTCATGCCTCATCGTTTACCGACAGTTTTCTTGCATGAGTAGAAAGCGCATAGTGCTTTTTTCACTCTTTCTTCTGTGTTGCGTTTCCATCGAAGCTTACTGTCTAGTATAGTTTCGAGATATTTCGCTTCACTAGATAGAGCGAGTGTGCAGTCATCAAGTTTTGGAAGCTCAAAGTTTCCAATTTTCCTTTTATTTGTGAAGAGTACGAGTTCATCTTGGAGGCGTTACTCCTAGGCCGTTTTGTCCTGCCCACATAGACAATTATTTCAGTGCAGTTTCCATAATGCTGCTAATAGTAGGAAGCTACTGCTTTTATTCCTTTATTTCTTAGTATTGCTAGGATTTCGTCAACTACTAGAAGCCAGAGAAGGGGGTTATACCTCTTCTTGTGGTGTACCCCTAGTTATTGTTTCCCGTGCTTTACTAATACCCAACTGTGAATTAATTATTCTGTTGTTTAGCATGTTATAGATCCATTGTGTTGTCTTGGTTTCTACCTGAACTTTCTCTAAAGCGGTTTTTATGGATTCCGTTTTTACGTTGTTAAACGCTCCTTCGATATCCAAAAATGCTGTTAGTGTGAAGTTCTTGTAGTGTAGCTTCTTTTCAATTGTCGTAACTACCTCGTGCAGTGCTGTTTCAACGAATTTCCTCTTAAGGTAGACGTGTTGATAGCTGCATAGGTTGTTATCATTTAGTTTTAGTCTAATGTTTTGGTCAAGAATTCTCTCTAGCGTTTTTAACATAAACGATGAGAGGCTTATTGGCCTATAGTCCTTTGCAATAGAGTGTGTTGTCTGTCCCGCTTTGGGAATGAAAACCACTCTGACTTCTTTCCATTTCAGCGGTATGTACCCCAGCCTAAGACAACTTTTGAAGATTGTCTTTAGCCATGTACAAATTGCTGGAAGAGCATGTATAAACATCGCTGGTATTATATCGTCCGGTCCTGCGGATTTGTAGGGCTTGAATGATTTAATACCCATGTTATCATTCTATCTGTTAACATACTGTCTACATTGGAGCTGATTTCATTGTGATTCGGTGCCAAGAGTCTATTTTAAATCGGCTCCGAGATATATGCAGGGGTCGTGTCATCAGGGTCTCTACATTCTGGGAAGTGAACTTCCATTAGGAGTGTGAGAGATTCTTGACTTGATTCGGTCCAGGTATTGTCTGGTCGTCTGATGTAGCTGGGTATTACAGGGTCCTTGGATAGAACTCTACGTAGTCTAGCTGCATCATTGGTCTTTCCAATTTCTTCACAGAATGTTTTCCATGAGTTGATTTAAGCGTCCCTTATGGATTTCGTATAGGTATTTAGTTATGATCTATACTTGGTCCAGTCAATTTCAAGCTTACTTTTCCTGGCCTTGTTATGTAGTTTTCCAACCTCTATTCTCTGCTTTTTTAGTTCACTCGTCCACCAAGAATTTTTGGTAGTTTTGTGACGGCGAGAGATTGGGCAAAACTTTAAGAAGGCTTTATTCATTTTCTTCGTGATCATGTCTACCGCGGAGTCTATGGATATACTGTCAGGAAAGAAGTTTCGCATGTGTGCGGCACGTTTTCTGATATCCACTCTGAATATTTTGACCACTTTGTTTTCGCAGGGTTCCTAAAAGGTTTTATCTTACTAGGTTTGAAGTTAATGTTGAAAAGTATTCTAAAATGGTCCGAAAAGGAGTTTTTAGAAGACACTTTCCAGTCTTCGACCTCAATTAGTTCAGTGTCATTGATTAAAGTCAGGTCAAGGATTTCTTCTCTTACTCTATTTTGAAAAATGGGGTGATTTCCCCTGTTGCACAAGATAAAGTCAGAGGATAAAAGAAATTCAAAGATTGACTCTCCTCGTTCGTTGATATCCTTACTACCCCACTGGCTGTGATGTGCGTTGGTGTCACATCCGATCAGCAGTGGCAGGTTCCGTGTGTTCGCATAGTCTGCAAGTTCTCGGACTGTTCTCGGAGGGGGATCTTCTTCGTATGGCATATAGACTGACCTGAGAATTATCGTTTTCTCGTTGTTTTCAACCTGTACTGCCACCGTGTCTTCATTACTGTACTTGTGTAGGAAGAAAGCATTTAGTGTTTTTCTAGCTAGAATACAGCATCTTATCTTACCTTCATTTGTAGAGTGAAACAGATTGTATTGTTTTGATCTTAGCCCTTGTACCTGGTTATGTGCTATCCAGGGTTCTTGGACTAAGACTACGTCTGCATCGTCTTCAGTTAAAAGGAGCATTAGGTCGTCTGTTGTGGCTTTGCAGTGGTGCAAATTAATTTGCACTACCTGCAACTGGTACGACGTTTTGCCCCTTTTCATCGTCATCCTTCTCGGTCCACGCCCTCACTGACCCAAGCCCGAACTTCAGCATGCCATCTCTTTCATCGAGCAGCCGCGCTGAATGCCTGTCAACAACGAAAAATAATACCTTCCCTCCGTTGAGTAGCGTCCAACCGCCTATCGGAACGTCCCTGTTTTGGGCCGCCAACAGTTTGACTATGGATGCATCCTCATGTTTTGCAGCAGGAGGAATCCATAGCCTATACTGAAGGCGAGGTGGTAGAGCGGATCTGGAGATCACTTTCAGTTTTTACCCCTTCCAAAGTTCACCAATTTTGGCGATGGGACTGGTTAAAAATTCCAGTGATTTAACCCCTTTTTACCATCCTGCGCCGTCGAAATTGTAATCTCCTAGAATACCGGTTTCGACGCGCACCATCATCTCCTTGAGGACTTCATTCTCTACAAGCAGCCATCTTTCCGAATTGATCCTGCCATTAGGATCCTATTCGTCAATGATGGCCACTTGTAGATCCGCTGGAGTGGCCTCGAAACTGGTGTACTTTTTGGTCCGTTTCGGGGTTTTCCTCCTTGCGTTCTTCCTCCGACCTTTGCCTCTTGGCTGACAGCCCCGAGGTTCCGGCCCTTTCACCTACTGTGATTTTGCTGATTAAAACCTCGTGGGATTTGAGTCCCGATCTGGATTTGGAAGCATCCTCCCTTTTCCCCGTAGCCTTTCCCTTGTTCACCTTTTTATGGGCAAGTAGGGGTGGTTTTTCAGGGGCGCAGGTGCTTGAAGCAGCGAGTGCTGGAGCTTTGCTGAGCTCCCTCCGTTCGTAGCTTTTCACCACCTGTGTGTGCTTCTTTTTGAGTGCCAAGTCTCGATCAGTGAGGCTTGCCTGATCCCTAGCACTCAGTTTTTTAAGGTACCTCAATGACCCCTTGTACCTCCGGCGTTTGTTGTCCGTCGCCGGTGTAGGTACAGCGATGACCGTCGTGTTGTTATCATCAGACTCCGCTAGCAACTCTTCTTCCGTGTACGGGCCTGCGATGACCTGTGAGGGAGGGTTTGACTCCTCTTCCTCACTGTCAATGTACAGGGTGCCGAAGAACGGAAGGGCTTTCACCATCGTCTCTGCGATAACATCGTTGGTCATCATGGGTGTATCGCCTCCATGGTTGTCAGGTGGGGCGATACCAGTTTGCCTGACTAGGCCAGGTCTTTCGGTTTTTTCGTTTGTTTGTTGTTGTTTTCGTTCATTTTAGGTCCGACGAGTTGCGGAAAAGTACAGTACCACTCGCACAGAGATCCGCTATATACGGGTGGGGCTAGCGCTAGCGACAGTGCAAGTTTTTAAACTGGGCCCACTGCCAGGTTAGATTCTCAGCACGGGTACCTTAATCCAGCCCAGGGGATAGTGGAGGTGAAAGGGAAAGTTAGGATGATGAAAGGAGGGATGAGAGGTCCTCAGACCTATAGTCAGAGAGCATGAGATGGGTGTTGAACCATTAATGGGCGTCGATTCTTCCTGACCTTGGCTAACTCCGTCCTTTAATAGGACACTGGGGAGGTTATTTCTAGTTGGCACCCACGTGCAATGTCCCAGCAACGGTCCTGCAATATTTTCGTGCTGTAGGGGAACTGACGATCAACCAAATAGACCATGTGATAGTAGATGCCAGGCATGCCTCAAGTGTAATATATGTACGAGTTATCGGGGGCCATGTGCTGGATCGGACCATTATCTCCTGAAATAAAAAGTTCGGCTTGGTATATTGACGCGCTTACGTAACCGGATGTGGCCACCAAATACGCTGAGGCAGTCAGTCGCAAGCTAGAGTGTATAACCACAGAAAATATTGACGAACTCTGGAAAAGCTAACAACGGTAAGTGAAATCCGCGTCTCAAGTGTAACAGAGCTTATCAAGGCCGACGGTTCTGAAACGTTTCCATTTGTTAATATCACAAATCTGGAAGCAGCTGTATATTCTGGACGAATGGAATTTAGGTATATATTCATAAGGAATGCGGGAACTATAGGGGCAACAGCATTCTAAACGTTGCGGATAAAATTTTATCTACTGTCTACATGCGGTCTTTTAAATGTATGTCTGCACGGTAAAAAATGTTGGAATATATTTTAAATTTTTCTTTGGACTACAGATGATTTCAATAATGTTAGATTTAATTTTTAAACTTATCAATAGTTTACATTTTTAAACTTTCTCAGATTAAAATTTAATATATTTTTTATTAAACATGGAAATGTTTAATCAAAAATTTCATCTGTCACAAAAAGTTTTATTTTGCGTTAATTCTTGACATGGTCCCATCTACTAATTGTAAAATGTTGAATAACGAAAATTTGAGGTCAAAAAGTGCAAGAAACGATCCATACCTATCAAAAAAATAAATTTTAAATAGACAGAACAACATCTATTGTGGCCAGATAGGTTAGGTTGAAATGGCTGCTACATGCACTCTTAGACCAAAAGAGGTCCATTGTGTTACCACAGATCTAATCCTGCTTCTACTCGTTGAACCAATTGGAGCTTTTTACAAAGCTACACGGATAGAAATGATTTGTTGAATATGTTTGAATGTAATTAAAAAGTAATACGAAATTACCATACATGTATTAGGAATGAAGTGTAATTAAATTATAATCGAAATTGAATTTATTTTTGTTAACGTGTAAATATTATTATGTTGTCCAGCAGAATATGTCAAATTTACCATAAATATGTTACAATACCAACATAAAATTTTTATTGCATTTGATTAAACTATTTCTTGGCAATTTACTTGGTTAAAACTATGTTTCGAAACACAGAAAATGCTAATCAAATCTAAATACAACGTATGTTCGCAACGCTCGTCTTAATTTGATAATTTATCGACTGACGAAGTTGGCAACGTTGTGCAGCATTTTCTACCTACGCCATCTTTTGCCATCGTTTGAACATATTGATGTTTAAAAACAAACAAAAAAAGGAATTGGACTTAAATAAATGTATTCTTCCAACATTCTTCTTGTATGTGAAGTTGGCACTCGTTGACAGGATTTTCTACCTACGTCTCTTTTGTCGCCGTTTGAGGTATGTATAGGGTCATTTTAAACATACTGATGTTCAAAAAGAAACAAAAAATTAATTCATGTATATAAAGTTGATATTCGTTGATTGGCATTTTCTGCGTACGTGTCTTTAGTTGTTCGTTGAGAAAACGTATTCGCGTCGGTAATAATTTTGTTATTTGTAAATTAAATTAATATATAAATTGTGTTATAACAAGTACAAATAGTAAAAGAGTATAATATAGTGCAGTATATTATTACTGAAACTAATGTGAAAAAACCACAAATAAAAATCTGTGTTTCGATTTTCAAACAGAATTTGGCATGTTTTTTTTTACAAAAGTCTCCGTGAATTCCTTGCTTACGCTATGTGCTGTACTGAGATCAACTGTAACTGTACCAAATATAAAGCAAGCCTGGATCGTCTGGTTTAGTGTCTGCTGGTGCAGTTGTGCATTCATTGATGCTGTCACTTGTACTTGCAGTTTTAAACGAATTATTTATTTATGCATTTTAAAATTTGTATATGAATTCAATTATTATAAATTCCCACTGTGCATGTTTAAAGATTATTAATAAAAATAAATAAAGAAACATTTTATTTTATTTTCAGGATTCCTTTCGAAAAATATGTAGATATGTTTTTTATGCAAACATACTACTTTTTGAACTGAAACAACTGATATGTTTCACTGGAAACATATTTATATTCAGGTCGTTCAAAATCATGTTTTATTTTGAACATATTTATGTTTCGGTTCAAATATTTATTTTATTTGGATGTAGTAATTATTATGTTTCCATTAGAACATACTCCATTTTAAGGGGCAACATTAAAATGTTTCCGGGATATTATAATGTAAGTCAGAGCTCATTACAACACTGTTCAAGTCTCAATACAACAACAATTTACAAATGATTAATCAGACAATTATATATTATGTTTACATAAAATTCCAAACATACATGTTTGCAAAATTATGTTTGGGAGAGCCATTTTTATACCCTACACTAAGAGTGAAAGGGTATATTCAGTTTGATACGCCGTTTGTAACACCCAGAAGGAAGCATATCCGGTATGGAAAGTATATATATTCTTGATCAGTATGACCTCCTGAGTCGATTTAGCGATGTCCGTCTGTCTGTTGAAATCCCTACTACTTTTAAAATTGAAGAGCTAGATAAATGAAACTTATAACTTAGATTACTAAGTAAACGCTGTATGTGCGAAAAAATTGGCGAGATCGGTCCATTGTGACCTATGATCCTCTTCAAGTCTAATTTAGGCCATACTTGTTTGGTGGTGGAGCAGGTTGTACTTGTATGTTTTCGTTAATGTGTCTTGCTCCAGTATGAGTTTACAAGTTGATAAGGGAATACCCAGATTACTCATCTAAGGCTGAATGTTCAGTGTGGTCCCCTTCTTAGCTAGTTCGTCGGCCTTCTCATTTCCTTCGATGTCGCTGTGCCCTGGCACCCAATACAGGTATATATTGAACTGGTTTGCCAACTCCATCAGAGATGAGCGGCAGTCGTGACGTGAGGGACTCGGATATAACGGATTTGATGGCGGCTCGATGAAAATACTAATATCATTTACGGATACTATATTACATCTTAGCCAGGTAAGAACCTCTTTAATAGCCATGACACCCGCTTGAAATACACTACAGTAGTCCGGCAGGCGGAAGGCTATACCTAAGTTTAGTTCACTGAAAACACCACATCCTACCTTACCGTTCAGCTTAGAGCCGTCAGTATAGAATTCAAGAGTGTTTCCAGTTGTCAAACTGCCTCCTTCCCAGTCCTTAAAGGCCTTAAAGCCCCTATCGAAGGCGAGGGTTGGAAGCATATAGTCGGTATTTTTGGCAAACCTTGTTAGTAGATTTGTAATTGTAGTGTGTCCCCTATGTGTCTTCCGCCACTGGTTTGTGGCGGTAAGGCGAATCGCTGTATAAGCTGCCATCTGTTTTCCTGAAATGTCTATTGGGATGAGATGTAAAAACATGTTTAGTTCATCAGAGGCCGTAGTTCTTAACGTACACTGATGCATAATGAGGCGTTTCTTTGTACTCTACTGAAATTGGCGAGATATGATGTTTTCTCCATTGCTGTCCACCAGATGAGAACTCCATACAAAAGTATGGTTCTCACTACCGTGACGTATAGCCAGTGCATTATACTTGGGGTTAAACCCCACTTTCTTCCCACAGCTTTTTTGCAGGTATATAAGGCTACCGTAGTCTTTTTGATTCTTTTTTGAATATTTGGTTTCCAGGAAAGTTTACTGTTAAAAGCTCCCTCTATGTCTAAAAACGTAACCAATGTGTACTCTTTATAGTCTAAGGATTTCTCAATTTCTGAAACTAATTGGTGCAGAGCTATTTCCACAGATGTACCCTTGCAGTATGCATGCTGTGCCCGTGACATTTTCGAAAGTTCAATACTACTACGAAGATATGTGTCTATCAACCTTTCGGGAGTTTTTAGAAGAAAGGAAGATAGACTGATTGGTCTTAGGTATTTAGTAGAACTATGAGAACCTTTTCCTGCTTTGGGAATGAAAACTACTTTCACCTCCCTCCACTTCAAGGGAATATATGTTAGGTCTAAAAACCCTTAAAAATTACAGTTAGCCATGGTGCAATAACCTGCAGTGTCTGCTGTAACTCAGCGGGAATAACCCCGTCCGGGTTATGTAAGTTTTAAAACTACTGATACTCCAATTGAGTTTGTCGTTTGTAGGAGGGAGTGGTCGACCAGAGAGATATTTTGTACTTCCAGGGAAGTGAGTGTCCATAAGAAGTTCAATGGATTCGGTACAGGATGTTGTCCAGGTACCATCAGGATATGTAAGTTAACTTGGAATGGTGGGACTAGTGGATAGTATTTTCCTTAGTCTCGATGCTTGGGATGTTTCGTTTATTTTCCCACAGAATAGTCTCCATGAGTCGCGCTTGACTTTCCTGATTTCCGATTTATATGTCCGAAGACTGACCTTGTAGCACTCCCACACTAAGAAAACAAAGATGATTACCAGAAATATCACAGCCCTAAATATCAAGTTATTTACAAATTATTAAGATCTATTTGAGACAACCATCTCTCAAACATCCGTCAAATACGATAAATATTGCTAGCAAACATCTTTCAAATTTACGATTATGTATAGCAACCATCAATTAAGCATCTTACAAATAGAAAGATAGTTGATGAATTTTTGGAAAAGGTACTCGAATTCGCGGAGTAATTTTTATTGAATTGAAAGAAAATGAATCAAATGTATGTTTAATTATTCTAGAATTAAAACAGTATCCTGGTTATACATCGCCATCGTCTTTATAAATCCTTCGAAGGTAAAATTGTACAACGACTTGACACTTCTTCACGGAAGAACCAAGTGTTCCCGACGCTGCTGTCATCAAAGTAAACTCTGAAAAGAAATATTTTCCATCACGTGTTGATAATTTCAATCACAAGAAATTTTATTTTCACTTTTACCATTAAAATGTATTTGAGCTGACACTTTTATAAATCATTGGATTTACTTAATTGTTGTGGATAAATCGAGCTTAAGAAAATAGTACGCCATTTTCCTTTTTTATAGTAGTCAAGTGTCAAAATAACTCAAGAGTTTTGTTGCAAATGTCCAAGAACTCAAGATGTGTGCTGTCAGTCAACTGTAAATATCTCAATTATCATTGCTGTTGTGGCAAACATCTCGTAACTATCTGAATATATGTCATATTTAAAAATTATTAATAGTTTTGTTGCAACTTTATTGAAACTTATGGGATGTTTGAATATTTGCTACAAGGCGTAAATTTAAAAAGATAGTTGCAGCACTTTCATAAACATCTTGTTTTCTTAGTGCAGTCATGAGATAGTCTAGTGTACTTAGCTCTATTAAAAAGTGTCCTACTATTACTACACAGGGTTCTGATGTGACCATCAGTGTGGTCTAATTTTCCCAATATATCTGTTAGTTGGGCATGTTTTTGATTGTGCTGAATTGAGTGTATCTGTGAGTGTGTCCACGAGTAGGTCAAGGTCCGCTACACCATCAGGAGGTTTCGGATTTATGATCGACAGATTTGCTGTCAAGATTTCATTGTATCGTGTCCAGTTCGTTTTCCTGTAATTCAGAGAGAGGGTGGAGCTGGTGACTTTTCGTTTATACTAAACTGAATATAACAATGGTCAGAAAAAGAGTGCTCATTTGACAGTCTCCAGTCTATGACTTTTTGCGATGTTATGTCGGAGATAAGTGTAATGTATAAGACTTCTCTCCTATTTTTTGTAATAAAGGTAGGTTCCGACCCAGTGTTGCATATTGTTAGGATCGTGGCCATTATGTAATTAAAAAGTAACTCACCTCTAATATTGATATCAGTAATACCCCAAATTGTATGATGGAGTTGGCGTCGCTGCCTAAAATTATCTCCGTAAGTTTTAGTTCTGCATATCCAATGGCCTTCCGCAGGTTCTCCGGCGGAAAGGTTCCTTGCAGATCATGTGCAAGATACGCCGAGATTAAACAATATGAAGTGGTGCCGGACTCCACATTGGTTACGACTATATCTGCGTCACTGTAAGTCGACCTCATCGTCCGTATCCGACAACAATGAGTTCTCATCGAGAAACAGTTGGCTCACATTTAGCCCTTCCGTATCCGATGAAGAATAATCTTCATCCATATATGCAGCCAGTAAGGGCACGCAAGTGTTCACCACCGCATTCGTGCATTCTGTGTTCACAACCACAGCCGTGTTCTCCACCTCAGCCGGCTTTATGCAGTCAGTGCTCCCACTATTCTGCTTTTCGGCAGAGGGTACTTGGGGATCAGAGCTTTGTGGATTGGTGCAACTCCTATCTTGGTGATATACCTTCAGGGTTATTGACCCTAGACCATAGTTGATCTCCCCGTCGGTGGTAGCTGGAGGTGCCAGGGATTCACCACTATGAGTGCATGGCGTCTGCGACCAGTTGCCTCCTCGAGCTTGGCTATCTTCCAATTGTGGGTTGGAAGCTGTGGATTGCAGATGCTAATAATCTTCAGTATCGAGGCGTGATCCGACCGCTCCGCAGGATTCCAGCAACGAGTTCTGGGTCTGTTTGCGATCTGGTCCCTTTCAATGACCTCCAGCTTCGCCCCAGGCCAGATTTCACCAATTTTACCCACGCTTATCTTATAAGGGTCAAGTGACCTCTGATCAGCGCAGGCATTAAGTTAAACAGGCCCCTGGTGCCATCCGGCATCCCTGCAAGAAGGTGTTGGTGCTGGGTGCTCCAAGATGAGGGAGAGGAATTGTGATGAAAGTTTCTCCAACACAATTCTCCAATTCTCTGGGGTGATGCTACCGTCAGCTTCATTTCTGTCGATCACAGCTAACACAAGATTCGTATAATACGACTTGTACGACGGTCAGTAAATACAGAATATCATGATAAAAATACTATTAAGACAGTCATGCACGGTGGAGGCTAGACCATGTTATGGGGGCAATATTTGCAACATTTTTTTTGATAGGTTGGATCGTTTCTAGTACTTTTTGCCCTCAGATTTTCGTTAATCAACATTTACGATTTGTAGATTTCTCCATATCAAGATTCAACTCATTTTTCAATGCGCTGTATAAAAGAGACGGTTTTATTTTTACATGTTGCAAAATAAAACTTTTTGTGACATACGAAATTTTTGATTTTTCACCTCGTGCATCTAATTTATGGACTCAATTAATCGAATTTTCAAAAATTGTCTTAAATTATACAAGAATTTCTGCAATTTTCCTGTAAGACTTGCCTTTACTTTGTAGTTTTATTATTAGAAAAATGTTTTCGGAGCTACACTGTTATAAACCCCCCAATTCCAACAACTATATTTTCTAAGTAAAAAAATATAATTTATTTTCTAACTTAAGAACATACTATTACTTTAACAATGATAAATTATTTAATAAAAATTTAAATATTTAAAAAATAAACCAAAGTTCGGAACTGTCCTTATTAATTTCAACAGAAAATATCAGAAGATTGAGGCAAATTGATTAAAATTTTCAAAAATTATTCTGAATAATTATGCTCTATTGTGGGTATTTTATTCTGCATATAAGCAATGTTAGAAATACAGTTAGTTAACTTTGTTTTTGTAATAAATAATAATAATATAATAGTTTGGCGCTACAGTCCTGTATAGAACTTCGGCCGAGCTCTCTCACCATTTTGAGCTGTGCGTGTTATAATTGTACTCAAAGTGGTGGGACCTACAGTTTATTGCCGAATCCGAACGGCGGGTGAGAGCTTTTTCATAGGCAATGGTTTTACTCTCGTAGGTTTGCCATTTACTGAGTTTTTTTGTAATAAACCCAGTAGAAAATATCACTTATCAAATAATTGCATTGGTGTCCCTATTATTTCGTACATCACTGTACACCGAATAAATTACTATAATAAAAATAAATAAAAATATGTTTAAAATAAATACATATGTCTTTGATTTACTTCCAAAAGCAAATATATTTGTTTTTACTGCATTTCTATACAGAAATTTAATACATTTGTTTTAAAAATCATAAATGTTGTCTTTATTTATAAGTCCTGAAATATGTAGAAAAATTACTACATATACTTTTAATTTTACTATAAAATGCACTTCACTTTCACTTTTTTATTTTCAAAACTAACCTAATTCAGCGAAAAACCCATTGAGTTGTCAACAAAAGTTTTCTGCCGCCAAGCCATTCGTTTGGATGCTGTTTATACCTGTCCGTCGACTATGTGAATGTGTAGAATATGAAATGGGTTTCGTTTCTACCTAATCACTGTTGCTGTCGTCAGTCGTATATTCGCATGAACTACATATAATTAAAAAGTGCAGAAAACGAAGACACCGTCCAGTTTCTGTACTATGTAGACATCGACTTTTTAATACCATGAGTTGGTAAATATTTTAAATGAATACAGTTGTATTTAAAAACCATCAAAATGTAGTAGAAATGCATTTTTCAAAATAAAGTCATAAATGTAGTATAATTTACAACAGTAATTTTTTCGGTGTACAATTCATAATAGTTTAAAAAATAATCCAATATTTTTTACCGTGTGGAAAAAATTTTCGAGATGCTGGTCTTTACACCAGTGGTACCGTCTTTTCAAAACCATATCAGCTCCTTGCGTATACAAATGACATTTATATAGTTTCATGTGACAAGGGCCGTATTAAAGAAGTTTTTAGAGGCCTAAATCGTGAGGCAGGTGCTATGGAACTTGAAATTAATGAAATAAGACCAAATATATGCTGTGCATTCGAAATAATGGGTAGTTTCTCAGAATAGAGCCGCATAACTTCACCGAAAAAAATACTGCATTAAAAATGTCTTTGAAATAAATATATATGTATTTACTTTACGCACAAAAGCATATGTATTTATTTTTACTAAACTGATGTAGTATGGAAAATTACTACATAATTTAACAGCTTTTCTATATAAAATTTAAATACATTTGTATTAAAAAAACCTAAATTTTATCTTTATTTATACGTAGAGAATTTATTATATATGCCTTTAATTTTACTATAATATGTACTATTTAACTTTGTTGTGATAATTAATTAAATAAAATATATTTTTTTTATTTTTTATAACAAAAACAATTTATTAATTCGGAAAACTATATGAATGAATAGTAATATATTTTTTTTTAATACAAAAAATAAGATACAAGAATTATATATCTGAAAATTATTTAGTTGTATAGTACATATACAACTAAAGATTGTTACCCACAACCACAAAATCTACATAAAATATTAGATAAATTAATAAATACAAATAAGAATATTTTCCTAATGATGAGATGGAAGCACCACTAACTTAGTGGGACTAAGCATCATCAGTTCTGCGACTCAAAGAAATGGTAAGCACTTAAGTGTTTCTTTTCGTTTAAAAACATAAGAATAAAATGCGATGGTAAAACTATGCCATGATAAAACCATACCATGAAGATGGCATACTTACTGATGACATATCAACTATTACTGCATGAACAGAATGCAGACGGCGATCAAAAAATGAGAGAGCGAACATTGAAACAACAAAAATTTACGGTGTCAATACTTATGTAATGGCGCGTCACATCAGCAAACTACTCATATGCAGCTGCGTGTTATATTTGTATTCAATACTGCAGTGTTGACAACTTATTTTTAAAACCAAAAATATTCAGCGGTAAACTAGATATTCAGAGGTAAACTTAAAAAATGGCTTTTAAAATAAAAAATCGAATTCTGTTTGATATGAGACAATATTTCTTATGTATTTTATTCAAAGTTCGCAAAAGTGAAGTTATATTCAATGGTGTCCTGCTGATTTTTTTGTGTTGTCTATAATTTTTCCGCGGGGAAGGAAGATTTTACTGATAGCTTTATTTATGGAGATTTTTCACAGTTCCGGTAGAAGTAATAATGAAATTCTATTGATGCAACTGTAATAAGTTTAACTCATTTTATGAATTTCAAAAAATAATGTATTTTTTACTTTCAAAAATGCAGTTAAAAAATAAAACATATTTTTCGTAGAATGCATATCTTTTTTTTTAAACGATTTGCATCTAACAATTATAATGCAACCATTCTGAGGCAACTACAGGTGAAAAGAAATATCTTGAAATTAAAGATGTTTTTTTACTATTTACTACTCACATTAAAAAGTTTTCGAAAAATAAAAATCTTAAAAATTCAAATCAAGAATGGAAACCGTAACCGAAACCGATATCCGTTTAAAACCGTTTCATTTTTAAAACCGAAACCGTTAAACGAAAATCAGAAATAAACCGATATCCAAAACCGAAATAAACGGTTTCGGTTTTATTCCGGTTTAAAGCGGTTTTTAATAAAGTATAAACAGAAACAGAAAAACATCTTTTATTTTACATAGAAGATCTTAAGTACAAGGCATGTTTAAATGTTTGGAGTTCCCAAAATATTTTTTTTTTGTTGTACAAAAATTCACATGTTGTTTTTAAGATACAATATTTCCAAAACAACGTTCTTTGGTCTAAAATTTGTTTTTTTTATTAATTTGTGTAGCGGTAAATCGAGCTAACAACTAAACACCAGCAACTCCAAGCACATTTTTTTTTTTAAATGATTCAAATTTGAATGATATTGGTTTTTTATTTATTGTATTAGTAAAATATATAGGGGAGCCTGAGGTAAAGTGGGACTGGTTTTGAAAAGTTCAATTGAATAATTTTTAAATTCTTTTAAAGGATCTATTTAATAGAATACCATTTATTAGTCTTTTAATTTATTTTTGAGTGATTTTTCAAAACAGCTCATTTTCGGACATATATATTAAGGATAAACAAATAATAATAAATGAGGTCATAAAAAACAATGATAAGGCAAGAAAAAATTAGAAAAAAGTTAAAATTATTAACATAAACATTAAAATTGTACAAAATTCTTCTTCTTATGAAGGTTAAGAACATTTACCGATGTATTCTTGTGGCTCCTGTTTGAGGTTTGCTTCTCAGATCTCTTTAGCAATTCAGATTAGAGATGGGCGCGTGCCTCTTTTTGATGGCACGGACACGCACGTTGATAGGTGACACGCACGAGCACGAGCCCGACGACTAAATTATCAGGCACGCACGAGAAGCACGATAAAGCACGGGCTTTAAAAAGACACGAAGAAACACGGAAAAACACGACAAAACACGAAAAAAAAAACACGGAAAACATGAAAGAGCAGGCGAAACGTGAAAAATAATATCGGAACCGTTTAGATTTTGGAACCGGAATCGTTATTAAAAATGTGTGGAACTGGATTCGGAAACCATTTATTTGTTTCTGGTTGGAATCGGAACCACTATTTTAAAAATACCTGTCAGGGAAAGCAAAGAACCGGCATCGGAACCGTTATTAAACCAGTTGAGAAGGTTAGATCACATGGGAAATTTTAAAATAGGTGTAATTATGATAGTTAAGATTATCAAAATTATAGTCGGTCTAAGCCGACTATAAATACCCTACACATATGTGTGGTTACCATTCAAAGTGATATATAGGTCACCAGGATATACGAATCCTGAAAATAACTGCAAACATTCAATCGCTGAAGAATTTCCATTCATTTGATACCCATATTTACAAATGGGTAGGTGTACCGAATTTCGATTTTTTTTTGTGAACCACAAGTCTTTTCGCCGGAAAACATTACTGACAGACAGACGGACATCGCTAAATCGACTCAGGAGGTCATGCTGATCAAGAATATATTTACTTTTCCATACCGGAGATGCTTCCTTCTGGGTGTTACAAACGGCGTACCAAACTGAATATACCCTTTCACTCTTAGTGTAGGGTATAAAAATGTATGGCGAAACGTGAAAAATAATATCAGAACCGTTTAGATTTTGGAACCGGAATCGTTATTAAAAATGTGTGGAACTGGAATCGGAAACCATTTATTTGTATCTGGTTGGAATCGAAACCGCTATTTTAAAAATCCATGTCAGGGAAAGCAAAGAACCGGCATCGGAACCGTTATTATAAAATGTATGAAACCGGAATCGAAACCCATTTAATTTAATTTTACTGTTGGAACCGAAATCAGAACGGTAACCACAATTTTAAAAATCTTGGAACCCGAACCGATATTCCAAAGGGTTTTAGTCCCTTTAATAAATAATTTAAAAATTAAGTTTGATACTGTTTTATAAAGAAAACTAAAACTACAGAATTTTAAGAAAAGGTTAAAATACCACGAAATTTTTATTTTCTGAAAAAATGTTTAATGGGCGAGTGCCTGATTTTGGAGGCACGACAGCAACTAGCACGTATTGAGATTTACACGCACGAACTCAGATTTTCGGGCGTGACACGAAAAAAGCACGGCACGCGCCCATCTCTAATTCAGATCATATTTGAGGTGAAGTCAAAATGTTATTTTTCATTGGTTTGTGGTCACGATTGAAATTTTTTCTTGGCGAAATAAATTAAGTAATTCATATAACATAATATTATCACAAAAATAGCAACAAACATTGTTTACATTACGTTTCCCACTTAATCCCAATATTACAATTTGATCATAACTTAGCACCATATAAAAAATATTAAATTATTTGAAAAATATGGACAAAAAATAAATTTTATACAATAACCGAAATCAAAACCGAAACCGTAACGCGGAAAAAATCGATATAGAAACCGTTATTCGTTTATGTTTCAATCCTTGATTCAAATAATTTGTTTGTTTTTTAATCATATCTCTGGAACCCTGATAAGCATTTTGAAAATTGTTACAAAACTTGATATGTGGGTTTACATATACATTATGGTTCAAATTCCCTACTTTTGAACTACAAGTCAACGTTCGTAACATCTTAGTCAAATTTCAACACCCTACGATTGTTGGAAGACGGTGCTACACGGTCATATTTGTTGATGATCTCTTAACAAATCTTCAAAATTTGTATTGTCATATCGCGATGATAATTATATGTAATGATAGCATAAATAAATTCAGTAAGTTACATATGGTCATTATGTCCTGAGTTTGTATATGAAGGACATTAAGGACCTTCCAATATATAATAAACAACTGTTGCAATATTTTTATTAAATTAAATACAAATCAACCAAAAAAAACAATTTTTCCAGGACTTTCTCAGAATTGGATGAAATTTGTAAGTATGTTGAAACAGCTCAAAATTAAGATATTGGCCAATATTCAGCTTTCCAGATGTGTGGTTTCATATATTTGATGTTTTAATATGGAATGACTCATATGAATTATTATAAGTAATTTTAATTAAATATTGCAACTGGTGCTGGAAAGTGGTAAATCAAATTAAAGGTAAATCATCAGAGCTTAGATTTATTACATAAAAACAATACATTATGAACATAATATTTTTAGTAAATTAGATATAAAATAAAATTCTAAACCTATTTTATTCTTAAATGTCTTTTATATTGTTGCATTAAAGTCCATTAAAAAGGAAATTAAATAGCTTTAATTTGATATATATATATATATATATATATATATATATATATATATATATATATATATATATATATATATATATATATATATATTGATAAAATTGATGAAGTGCATCAGAATATATACATTTATTTGTTACTTGCGAATTTCATATTGTCATGTCCTTAATGTCCTTCATATACAAACTCAGGACATAATGGCCATATGGTTAGGTTTGGGGTGGCGACGGATGCCTCACATAGACCAACATGGTCTATAGTGTTACCACTACTCTCTGTTTATGAAAAATATATGATCGTTTATTATGATTTTTGTCGAGATCAAATGTTCCCGTCTTCAATGCGAAGTTTTTTTAATTTACCCAGCTCTGTCTTCGACACTCCTTCTATGGAGTTATAGAAGGCCTGACCATACACGGTGAGTCTGGATCGTGTCAGTGCAGGGCAATGGCAGAGTAGGTGTTCGAGCGTTTCATCCTCTTCTGGTTCATTGCAGTTTCTGCACCATTTGTTGGATGTAAGGCGCATTTTGTGCGCGTGATATCCTATGAGACAAAATTGGAATGTCCACCTAGATTGTGACTGTCACACTGTGCATGGTGTAGTAAAAATAAGACAAACAAAGGGAAATGCATTTCAAAACCAACAAAATGTAGTAGAAGTACATTTTTTCAAAACAAAGACATAAAATGTATATAATTTACTACAGTAATTTTGAGGTGATCAAGGAGGTAATTAGGATCGTTAGTTAATTCCGGCAATGACAACAGTGTAGAAATAAAGCAACGAATCATGCTCGCTAATCGATGCCTATTTATTCTTGGCAAATTAATGAGATCGAAAGAAACGCCAATAAAGACGAAAATTCAGCTCAATAAAACACTAATACCTCCAGTCGTGACGTATGGCATAGAATCGTGGACAATAACGGTAACTGACTCAGAGATACTTGGCGTATTTGAAAGGAAAGTACTCTACTTGGTCCAAATTGTGTAAATGGGGAATGGAGAATAAGATTTAACGATGAGCTGTATAATAGGATTCGATCCGTCATCCAAACCTTTATATTTATTTCAAAATGTAATAAGGGCTTAAAAGTTACATACATTGTGGAGCTATAGTTTACCACAAAAAATTTGAGTCGAAAAAAATAATGTCCTGTGTTCGCGCATTGCAGTTAGGTTCAAAAACACTTTAAATCCATATTTTTTTTTTTACCATCTTAATATGGTTTTTTTTTGATCGAAATATGCTCATAAAATTAAATATGGCACTCCTCCTAAAATGTCATCAATTTTGAATAAAATCTTATGCTCGCGCATCGTCCTTAAAATTTCAAAAATACAAAAAAATCGACATTTTCTCTGGTTAAAATTCGATATGATTTTAATGTTAAAATTTATGAAAAATATGGCATCTTCTACATTTCAATTTAAAAAAGTCAATATTTTTGTATGACAAACATAAAAAATAATGTTCATATATTTAAAAACCTTATAGCCAAAGATATATGAAAGAATTGGACGAGCACAACAATTTTATCCGATTTAGGACATGTTGAAGTCAAGTTCCATCGAGACTCATCGGAATGCACATTTCCGCCCACCGGACGATGAAAAATAATTTTGAACGTCAAACTTTTATTTAACGACTATCCCTAAAATTTTCATCAATCGACATTTGTCGATACGTAACAACAAATTTTATCTATTAATATTGTTACAAAATTTTTACAGAATAGAGCCCCAAACCATATAATGCATGTACAACCATCGCTCTTTTAGAAATTGAACGAAAAGTTTATTCAAGTTGTGTCAATTTCTTAAGCAGACTATAACATGAATAAACGAGAAAAAAATTAAATCAAACAGGTGTTTTTTTTTTTTTAAATCATATTTTTAATTGTTTTGTTATTTTTTTTTTATTGAAATAAAAAAAAAAGATTTCTCAATATAACAATGAAATGACATATTTTTCGTACGGAATGTACGATTTGTTTCGCTCTTTGCATAAGCTAGCTGAAGTTAACGAAACTTGACCAAAATCTCTCTTATATTCATATTATGGATTGCTACATACAATTTATATGTGTTCGCACAGTTCCATGTGCCGACTTCTGTTGGCATATGCATACTATGGTTGGGGCTTAGCACTTAAAATTTTGTGTCGTTATCTGTACTTAAGATATCGATTTTGTCGTTAAGGAGTTACAGAATTGTGCTACAGTTTATTGAACTGGATTGCATCTTATTTTTCTGACAGAAAACTAATGAAAAAGTGAAAAAATCATTTTTCTGATATTATAAATTTAAAATCAGGAGTTCCTCAAAGTAGCCATTTAGGACCTTTACTTTTAATATTATTTATTAACGGTGTTGTCAAAATCTTCAAAAATTGGGAATGTCTTTTAAATGCAGATGACATAAAAATGTATCACATTATCAACGATGTGCAAGATTTCAAAAATTCCAGGAAGACAAAAACTCATTTATGGCCTGGTGTGAAAAAATTGTTTAATTTTGAACTTTGGTAAATGTAAGGTTTTAACATGTACCCGAAAACATTCACCAATAATTTTCAATTATTTACATTCTAATAAAAAAAAATTTTACGAGAGCAACTTTTGAAAGTTCTCGGAATTAATATTGATTTAAAACTTTCGTTTACTGCTCACAGAGAATTTGCAATATGTAAAACAAATTCTATGCTAGGATTCCTGAAAAGAATTCTACTGAATTTTTAAACCAGGAAACGTTAAAGACACTGTTTATGTCTTTAATTCATTCAATTCTGTTAGACCGGGACCTCGTTCGTCTCGGCAGATAAACAAGATATAGACCACGTTCGTCTCAGCCACCGTTTCATTGTGGGACAGATGTCAAATCCAAATCCACGCCGTAAATACAGTTTTACGCCAATCTTAACGAAACTTTACACTAATCATACATGGACTACGAATAGATTTCAGTTTGAAATGAAAATTGGTCATTTGCCACGCCTACTTGTCATATAATTGAAATGATAAAATTACTATAACTTTCCCGAGTGGAATTTGGTTAAGGTTAGCCTTATTTCGTATCCGTCCCTGATCAGAACACGATAAAGCATTCCTACCAAAGGCCATATGAAATGACACTGATCAGGGTCGACTAGGGTTAGGGGAGACCGGGTCGACACTTTTTTCAATGCTAATTTTGACCACCATATCAATGACATAGGACAAAAATAATGTTACGAAAAGAGGTAATTTACTCCACCGTGCAAGCATTCAACAATAATAAATGAGACGCAAGACAATTCAGCGCACTAAGCAATGTGTTAGAAAGAGACGGAAGATCATTCAGCGTACTGGGCAATGTGCGAGAAAGAGATGGAAGATCAGCGCATTAAAACACATGAGTACGAATTATTTTCCAATAGCATGCGTCATTCACGAAACGAGTAGAAGGTTCTCGAAACAAGTCGAAGCTTGTCGAAACGTTTCGAACTGATGCATGCAGTATATAAGGAAGCCGCATCTGAGGTACTTCACTTCAGTAGTGATTGTAAAGTGGTCAAGTGCAGCTCGTGTGATAAATGTCAAGTTAAATTGTGGACATGCAGCAGTTGTTAGAATTTGTTATTAGTAAAGTTGTTTATTAAAGTGAATAAATAAAGTTAATTGTTATAATTTAAACCAAACATAAGAGTGTTTTTATTTTGTACACAATCCAGAGATACGAACTTGTAGAACAGTTTTCCGTAGACTGAATTTTCGTAACATTGGTGTCAGAAGTGGGATTGTGATAAAAAAATGGTTAAATTCGAACAACTTAAAGTCGACCAGCTAAAGAAGGAGCTGGCGATTCATAATCTTCCAACTGTAAGTACGAAAGTAGAGCTGCAGAAGCGCCTAATGGAAGAATTGGAGGCCCGAAGCATTCTTCTCGCGGAGCACGAATTTGAAATTCAAGCTGCAGCATCGTCATCGAAAAATCTGGACACAGAGGAGAAAGTACAGACCCAAGTTTTTGATATGAGCCAGTTGATCGGAGCTATGCAGCAACAGTTTCAGATAATGGCTCAAGAAAATTCCAAACAGCTTCAAGAAAATGCCTACAAAATGGAACAGAAGCTTCAAGAAAATTCAAAACAATTTCTAGAAAATTCCAATCAGCTCAAAGCAGAGCTTCTAGAGAATTTCAACAAACATCAAATAATAATGGAGCAAAAGATGCAGGAACATTCGAATCAGCTTCTGGAAGTTTCTAATACACTCCATGAAAAAGTAAAGGTGCTTGAGGCACATGTAAATGACATGGAAGTGAGCGTTGACGATAAGATTCAAAGATTGGAAAATAACGTTGATGAGAAATATCATGGAATCGACAAAAAGCTACAGAAAATTCAAAAGGACTTCGATATATTGCAGTTAAATGGACCCACACAGCATTTTGTTAGTGGTACGAGACTAAAATCGCCGATTTACGATGGAATAATGAGGACAGCGTAGCCGCACTTGTCGGGGCTTAAAGGAGGCGCAGCCGAAGTATTGCAGACTGTTCCAGAAAGTGACATAAACAATTATTCAGCGGTTGTGGGTGCATTGCAACGAAAATACGGCAGTGACCACATGGCACCTATTTACAGAATACAGATGAAGTTCCGAAGGCAAAATAATTGCGAATCGTTGCAGGAATATGCTGCGGATGTTGAGAGACTTGCACATTTGACGTATTCCGATTCAGCTTGTGATTTCTTGGAAATGTGCAAGATAAATGCATTCGTTTATGGCATACGGGATCCTGAGACAAAACGGGCAACAATGACTAACCCAAAGGTGACATTTATGGAAACGGTCACCACAGTGCTTACATTGTGCCGACCAGCGATTGAGAAACGTGTACTAGATGAGGAGAGAAAAAATGTATGTCAAGGAGTAAGTAGAGCGTCCAAAGCCAGCGTTGAACCCGAATATTATGTTGCCAATGGAAACACACAATTGAAAGGTAAATGCTACAATTGCGGAAAATATGGGCATATGGCACGCGACTGTCGTGAAAAACGTAAATGTGTAATTTTGCTACCACCAAAGAGATACAGACCAGAAAAGAGTTCTGAGGATAGTCCGAATAACACCAGTTACCATCTTGGAAATTCAGGCACTGTGTCGGCACGAGTATCTACAATGGAATTCGGAGAATGCCGGAGAGAAGATGAAAAAAAAACATAATTCACATTCGTTTATTGGGTGTCGTGCCAGATGATCAATGGAGTCTAGAGCAAATACGAAATGATCAAAAGATGGACCCCGACATCGCAAAAATTCGGACGTTCAAGGAACAACAAAGAAAACCATTATGGAAAGAGTTAGCATCCCACAGTCCAATAAGCAGGGCTTACTGGGCGCAGTGGCAAAGCCTGAAGCTACAAAATGGTTGTTTGTACCGTGTGTGGGAAAGTGAAAATGGCAGATCTGCACGAAATTTGATTGTTGTTCCCAAGTCAAAAATAAAAGCCATAGTACTGAAATGCCATTGTGGAACCAATGGATGTCACTTGAGCATTAATAAAACGATTGAAGAAATCAGGAAGCATTTCTATTGGGTCGGAGATCAGAAGTCAGCCGCCTACTGGATTCACAGATGTAAGCAATGTGTATCCGCAAAAAGAACAGCCGTCAGGAGTTGCGGTAAGACGAATCAATACAACATAGGAGGACATTGCGAACGTACTGCCATGGATGTGAAAAATCCGATTTGGGCAAGAAGAAAAGTGAAGACCAAGACGAGTTGCTCCAGTCTTTAAGGCAGAGTATACAAATTGCAAGTCCAAAATTACAAACACACCGGGAAGGACCGTACAGGATAATTAAAAGGATAAATGACATTGTGTATCGGATTCAGAATACTACAGGCGTCAGACGAAAAATGAAAGTAGTACATTTAGAAAGGTTGGTGCCGTATATAGAGAGAGAGGATTAACATCTGTTCGGGACGAACAGATTTAGGTGGAGGGCAGTGTTACGAAAAGAGGTAATTTGCCCCACTGTGCAAGCAATCAACAATAATAAATGAGACGCAAGACAATTCAGCGCACTAAGCAATGTGTTAGAAAGAGACGGAAGATCATTCAGCGTACTGGGCAATGTGCGAGAAAGAGATGGAAGATCAGCGCATTAAAACACATGAGTACGAATGATTTGCCAATAGCATGCGTCATTCACGAAACGAGTAGAAGGTTCTCGAAACAAGTCGAAGCTTGTCGAAACGTTTCGAACTGATGCATGCAGTATATAAGGGAGCCGCATCTGAGGTACTTCACTTCAGTAGTGATTGTAAAGTGGTCGAGTGCAGCTCGTGTCAAGTTAAATTGTCCAGAGATACGAACTTGTAGAACAGTTTTCCGTAGACTGAATTTTCGTAACAATAATACAGTTGGATAGATTGATTCATTAACTGTTACATGAACTGTAAAGATCTACAATATTTAGTTTCCACGAAACAAATGCAAATGCGACACAACCTCAAACTTCTAAAAATATGCTGGGGTAAAGTCAACACTACCCACTTTTCCCGTGAATGCACATTTTTTCTGATATCTTTCAATGTGATTGAATTATATATTCCAAGATAAATTTATTCGTGCTGTTTTATTCCGGTCCCGCGAAATTATTCATATTATTCACATTTTATCGATTTTTTGCAATAACTTCTTATCATAGTCAAATGATTGACAAGTCATCTTATATTGTAAGAACGGACTATTTTGTAAAACTCATAGAACAAAATATTTCATCAATTGTATTTTCGCGGAATCTACTTTGACCAAATTGTCGACTTTACCCCACGAGACTTGGCCTAATATTATTGGCATAAAAATGCGAGTCAAAAAACACATTTTAGCACAAAATGGATTTCCCTTCTTTGGAAACAGTGGCATCTAATGTTACGTGTACAGTATCAATTTGAAGTCAATCTGACATCCCATTCGCGTTTTAAAGCAAATATTGACTTTGCCCCGATGTCGACTTAGCCCCGGTCTCCCCTATCCTAATTTTAAATCCATGTAAGGTAACATGGTCCAACCTTCATAAAAAATACTGATATAAAGTTTACTTGATGAAAACTGATGTGACACTTATGAAAACTTATGAAAAAAAAACTCCTGATCATTGCCTGACTTGAAATCAGGCTGCCTGATCAGACAATGATCGCATCCTGAACCAAATTTTCACTCGGTTTTGTCTGGAATGAGATATTTTGTTGATAATTGGAATTTAGATACATACCATTCCTTCTAAACTGCATAACTTGACCATCGTAAGAGATATACTGATAATATTAGGTACTGTGATACATATTACAATTCTTAACTACGATACCAAATATGAGCCACTTTTGTCACTTATAGGGACAGAAAAAAGAAAAAAAAAACATGCCTACTGTTGCCTACAGACAAAATTGCATGTTTTGCTCCAAAAACAGCTATTTAACTTTTTTAGCTATAAGTTATTTTTGTTTAAATGTCTGACAAGTTTTACGACTTATAACAGCAGATATGGTGTTCTATGTTCGTGAGTGATCGGTAAGGAGCTGTTGTGTGTTGTGTCTGCACGTTCAAAAAAATGTTTGCAAAAAGTGTGTTTGGATTTAATTGAATAAAAAATATAAAATACTATAAGTTTTCAATAACAAGTACATTAAATAAATATACGCAGATAAGATATTTGGGAAAAAATATAATTGTATAAAAAAGCTGTTGATTTTTTAGCATTATTGCCCAATTTCGCCTAGATGCAATATCTTTCAAGGACAAGCCAGGATACACAGGATTTTGAAATTAATACCAGGTAATGATTACGTCTATATCTACAATATTGTTTAGACCTTCCCATGAAAGAGTTAATTAAAACCATCTTTCAATGACAAAAATCGATAGATATTTAAATACTTGACGAAAAAAGTGAATTGATTTCGTTCCACAAAAATTGAACGGTTTGAATTCGATAGGAGGTTAGTAATTTGTAAACTTAAATACGAAGTTGCAACTTAAATGTAAAAAATTGATGTTTTTAAGGTTAGTACTTTGTGAACTTAAATACGAAGTTGCAAATTACATGTAAAAAATGGATATGTATTTTACATAATTATTAATGCATAATTATAAATACATTCGATTGGAACAAATTTGAATATCTTTATTAATTTAAAAACATTCCTAAGATTAATAATTCAAATTTGTTCCAATCGAATGTTTTATGAACACTTTCTATATTTAAGATTTTCCATTTGAACTAATGGTATTTTTTTATGTTTAAGAATGTATTAAAATTGTTGACTAATTTATAAAATAATTTGAGTTAAAAATGTATTAAAATATTTGTAACAAAAAAGCTCAAAAAATGATCAAAAAGGAAAAAGCTCACAGCTGGCTCCAATATTTTTCAATAAGATCGGTTTTTTGCTAAAGCTCACAATGTGGTAACACGCACTGGTCTGTTTGTTGAGGTCCTTTCCGACTTCAATTTTTTTTTATACTTTTGACCTTGATCCTTTATACATACTTGGCTGCTAAGTCTTTTATTTATTTATAAAATCAAACACGAGTGTTTTTATTTTAGACACTTTATTTCGAGTTTTAAAATCTTACTACTCCCTAATTCTAGTACTGGACTGCTGATCGGAAACAATTAATTCTCAGTCTATACCAGGGCTGCCAATTTTTTGTCCGTATTTACTGAGTTTTTGATTAAAAACAAATCCGTATAAATACGTATGATTTTTTAATGTACCATTTGTCCATACTTTCAATTTTAATTTATTATTTTTTAAGTTTTTAATGTTAAATAAAAACCAGTTGGGAAGGCTAGATCACATGGGAAATTTTAAAGTAGGTGTAATTATGATAGTTAGGATTATCAAAATTATAGTCTGTCTAAGCCGACTATAAATACCCTACACATATGTGTGCTTACCATACAAAGTGATATATAGGTCACCAGGGTATACGAATCCTGAAAATAACTACAAACATTCAATCGCTGAAGAATTTCCATTCATTTGATACCCATATTTACAAATGGGTAGGTGTACCGAATTTCGATTTTTTTTTTTTGTGAACCACAAGTCTTTTTGTCGGAAAACATTATTATAATGTATTTGAGCATAATATCAATATATATTTGACCAAAAAAGTTTATCTAAGCACGTATACATAAAAATTGATCTTTATATGTACATTTTATATGAGGTATTTGAACAAAAGTGGTCGGATCATAGGTCGCAATGGACCGATCTCGCCAATTTTTTCGCACATACAGCGTAGGTATATTAGTAATCTAAGTTATAAGTTTCATTTATCTAGCTCTTCAATTTTAAAAGTCTTAGGGATTTCAACAGACAGACAGACAGACGGACAGACAGACAGACGGACAGACGGACATCGCTAAATCGACTCAGGAGGTCATGCTGATCAAGAATATATATACTTTTCCATACCGGAGATGTTCCCTTCTGGGTGTTACAAACGGCGTACCAAACTGAACATACCCTTTCACTATTAGTGTAGGGTACAAAAATGTAGCCGCGGTAGCTCAGTGGTTAGTGCGTTGGACTGCGAGCCGAAAGTCCCCGGTTCAAGCCTGGACTGGGGCTAACAACATCTTTTCATAGAAACATTTTTCAATACCGCGCTACCTCTCGTCAGTAAATGGCAAACCTACGGGAGTAAAACCATTGCCTATGAAAAGCTCTCACCCGCCGTTCGGATTCGGCACTTTGAGTACAAATATAGGTCCCACCACTTTGAGTACAAATATAACACCCACAGCTCAAAATGGTGAGAGAGCTCGGCTGAAGTTCTATACAGGACTGTAGCGCCAAACTTTTATTATTATTATAAAAATTAACTTCAGAAACATAATTTTCTCAAAGTATTTTAACAGAATTGCTAATTCCGTATAAAATCCGTATTTTCATCGAATCCGTATAAAAATCCGTATTTATTTTTAAAACATGAAAAATCCGTAGAAATACGGAGAAATCCGTATATTTGGCAGCAGTGGTCTATACTTAACTTCTACATAAGTAACACCTCATATTCTTATAATTTCACAATAAAATGAGTTCTTTCATAAGGTTAAAATAACTTAGTCAGCATGACTGAGTGACTTATAGTCTAAAAGAACTTAATCAGCATTTATTTGTATGATCAGAGTGATCTATGTTAAGTGGTGTGTGCCAAGACAATTAAATGCTGTTTGTGTTTAACATGCATAGTTCTTAACCCTAAAAATATGCCAAAAAGAAAAATATAATGGTTAAAATTATATTGTGAATCATATGTTAATGTCCCATGTAGGAAACGCCAGGCTTGACACCGGCGGAAGACATATCCAACCTTGACCGACCAAGGCATGGCTGATTAGACTTTACCCAAGTCTCAACCATGATTGGGTTACCAACTCTTGGATAACTGATATTTTTCTAGAAGTCACCCAAGACTCATTTAATATGTCTTGGTGAATGGACATTTAGCCTAGACCAGCGGCCAAATCATACTTCAATTCAAAAAAAATATATATTTAAAAAACAATAAAAAAAAATATTCCAAATGGGACTCGAACCCGTATTTTCTACGTACAAGTCCAGAGCTCTACCCGTTACGCTATCAAGCTCACTTGTTTCAGAGCATTTTTTTCAAAATCATGAACTTTATAATTTAAAAATGTCTGTCACATCAGATAAAAATTGTCAAATTAGGAAAAAATCCTAAATTTTTTTTTGAAGCAAAAATCTCAGACAATTAGTTGCGAAGCCTGACGGGGAGAGCAGTGGAACGTCGAAGTCAGGAGATCGATTCCACAGCTTGTGACGACAAACATTTTTAAATTATATAAAAATGGATTGGAAATTGTTGAAATAAAAAATAAATAAAATAATACAGATGAATAAAATAGTAGTAGAAAGTAATATATATATTTTTTTGCATTCTTGACATTCAATTGAAATGAACAATATTGGTTCAATTTTATTTTCTGGCATCGGACCAAACCTTTGCTCCCAGTATTGCGCCTTAGTTATCATCCCAAGGTTTGACCAGACATAGGCAACTCCTGATTTCGTACATGGTCCAGAGTTAAGTACTATTGGCGCAAGTCTGGACCAACATTGGGCCGATCGTTTTTTCCTACATGGGGTGCTGTAAGCACTGTGTTTATGATACACAACATACCTCCCCTCTTATTGTAAGAAAAAAATATTTTTATTAAAAAGAATTATAGTTTTTTTCTTTTGCATTATTTTAATTATTTCTGAAGAGACAATTATTATTAAAAAGAATAATAGTTTTTTCTTTTACAATATTTTATGCGGTTTTGCTAAAATTATTTTGTGTTATTGCTAAAATTAAGAGAAAATTATTATTAAGAAGAATAATGTTTTTTTCTTTTACAATATTTCATGTGGTTTGGCTAAAGTAATTTTATGTGGTATAAATTACGTTGATTTCTATTTTTAATTAATTTAAGTGAGTTTATATTTATATTAGTTATAAAATTATGATTTTTACTATATCTAATACTTAATTGATATTTGTAAATTGAGAGTTGTTATTTCGTATTGTAGATAATAAAAACCTGGTCCCAATGTTTTCGTTGCTGACTGCTGTTGTTCTGCTGTAGTAGTTTGATGCGTTGTTGTTGTTTCTGACGTGTTGTCTTCTTCATGCAGAGACATAATTAATTTAAGTTTTATTTGAAAAAGTCAGATTATAATAAATATATTTAATTTTTTTATATTAAAATCATTATAATTATTATTTTTGATAAATATTTATAAAAGTCAGAGTTAATTATTATTTTTGATAAATATTTATAAAAGTTAAAAATAATAAATATTTATAAAAATCATAAAAAACTTTTATTTTTGAGCAATTATTATAAAAGTCCAAAATAACTTTTATTTTTCAGTCAAAAATAACTTTTATTCCTGATAAATATTTATAAAAGTCAAAAATAATTATTATTTCCGATAAATATTTATAAAAGTCAAAAATAATTATTATTTTTGAAAAATATTTATAAAAGTAAAAAAAAAATATATTTATAAGATATATGGAAAAAAATCATACCAAGGTAAAATTTCCAATTTTTTTTTTTGTGGAATGAGCTGTACATCGGAACAATTATTTTGAAATCCTGAAGTGTAACCATTGTGATTTGGCCAGAACCCACATGTACCATTGGACATTTTTTTGTACAAATTGGTTCCATTGGGATTTGGCCAGAACGCACTTTCGTCATTGTACTTTAAAAAAAAATTGTTCCATTGGGATTTGGCCAAAACCCGTTTGCGTCATTGACATTTTTTTGGTCAAATTGGTTCCATTCTGGCCAAATTCCAAAAAATTTCCAATGACGCAAGCGGGTCCCGAATTATTCGGTAGAGCAATTTAGTTGGTTGCCGCAACAAATCAGTATTCTGTGTGTAGTAACAGATGTTCAGGGTACACTGAGACTATGGAGAGGGCACTTCTTTCATTTTAGAGCAGGCGATGACAACAACTACTCCGCCGATAGAGAAGACAGCTTGACAACCCTAGTTGCTGACGACGGCGTTGATATAACGTCACCTGAACGTGATGAGGGCTGCACAGCCATCAACAGGCTGAAAAACAACAAAGCCCGCAGGATCGGATGGTCTGCCTGCTGAGTTGTATAAGACCGGAGGCGATCAACTCATTCCGAGCATGCACCAGCTCATCAGCAGAATATGGTCAGAGAAAAGCATGCCCAGTGAATGGAATATCAGTACCAATCCTTAAGAAGCGGGATCCCACGATACGCGCTAACTACCGTGGGATTAGTCTCCTCAATATCGCGTATAAGGTTCTAACGAGCGTATTATTTGTAAGATTGAAGCCCATCGTCAACAGACTGATTGGACCTTATCAGTGCGGCTTCAGACCTGGCAAGTACACCATAGACCAAATTTTCACATTGCGCCTAATTCCGGAAAAGACAAAAGTGAGACATATCGACACCCACCACCACCTTCTCGTCGACTACAAAGCTACCTTTGTGTATGGGAAAACTCATACTGTCAATGCACGGTGCATTTCAGTGAGACTAGTCAGCATTTCATCTAGGTTAGGTTAGGTAGTGAGGATGTTGGCAAGGCAAATACATAATATTTGGCCTTACTTTTATTGCGCTCTGTCCAATATTTGAATTGATCCCACGGCGTTTTAACATTTCCATTAGCCATGCTACTAAGTCGTTTTCTACGTCCGCATGCAGTAGTGCGTTGCGGATGGCTACAGAATAGATATTATTGAAGGCACCTTCTACATCAAGAAATCTTGCTAGCGTGTAGTCTTTGAAATTGAGGGATTTCTCAATATGGGAGACTACATCATGAAGTGCGGTTTCGGCGAATTACCCTTTAAGATATGCATGTTGATTGCATGTTGATTGCATGAGAAGTTTAAGTTTGGGAACTTTGCTTTAATGTGGTGGTCTACTATTCTTTCCATCGTTTCGAGCATGAAGGAGGACAGGTTTATGGGCCTATAATCCTTTGGTGAGGAGTGCTGTATTTTACCCGCTTTTGTTATAAATACTACTATCACTTCTTTCCACATGGTTGGTAGATATTTCAAGCGTAGGCTTCGAATACCTCTACCATGATTTGGCCTATTAAGTTACATGTTTTATGTAGCATTATTGGATAGATTCCATCCATTCCCGGTGATTTATAAGGGGCGAAGGTGTTCATAGCCCACTCTATTTTTTCAATAGTGATTATGTTTCTCACTTTGGATTCGTGAGTGTTGCGGTGGTTGTGCGCATATGTCGTTGGCTCGTTAATTTGTTGTGGAAGTTGTTCGCATCCCGGAAAGTGGGCCTGTAGAAAAACTGTCAGTGTTTCTTCTGGTGTATGTGTTGTCCATACACCATTCAAATCTTTTATGTTACATGGAACATGTATCTGTTTTGAAAGCATTATTCTGAGTCGAGAGGTATCCTTTATATTTCTTAGATCATTTATTATATTTTTATGAGCATCCCGCTTTAATTTTCTAAGTTCCTTTTTAAATGTGCTAATAGTTTTTTGTAAGTTTACCACTTTTGACTATCTGTTGTGTTTCTCACATTATTAAACATCCTCCTCACCTCTGTACGAAGGGTTTTTAGGTGGGGGTTCCGCCAAGGTTGGTTTTTATTTTTGTGGCTCTTGGTCAATGAACATGTCTTATTGTAGGCCTAGTTCATTACTTATATGATCATGTTTTCTAACTATTTTAGATTTTCTAACTATATTAGTGAATTCCTCCCAATTTGTTTTTTTTTTTTGGGTTTCTGTATAGGTGATCTTTTTGTTTTCCTATATTGATTTTGAATTCAATGCACTGCTGCCAGATATACGGATTTTAGATTTTCTAACTATATTAGTGAATTCCTTCCAATTTGTTTTTTTTTTTTTTGGTTTCTGTATAGGTGATCTTTTTGTTTTCCTGTATTGATTTTGAATTCAATGCACTGCTGCCAGATATACGAATTTCTCCGTATTTCTAACATGTTTTAAAAATAAATACGGATTTTTATACGGATTTGATGCAAATACGGATTTTATACGGAATTAACAATTCTGTTAAAATACTGTGAGAAAAAAAATACTGTAAAGTTATTTTTTTTATTATTTTTAGTTTCCGTTTTTAGCAAAAGCCAAAAAAAAACTTGCCCTGATAATAACACTACACAACAGCCATTCTGCGCAGCAGTCAAGGTTATTTTTGTATTATGTAAAATGACGCCCTTATTCCGAAAATATGGCTTAATAATGATTCTTTGGATAGGTTTACAAAACTTTTGGACCGAGCTTTCATAAAGGTGGTCGCATATATTTGCAAATATCACGCGTCGCATATATCGCATATATTTGCATATATCCCATATGATCAAATGGTATATCGAATGAAAGTTAATTGAATATCGAATAAACATTTCTTAGAACATTTTTAAATTGGTTCATTAGTTTAAGAGAACTCGAAAGGAGAACTTGAAAAAACATTTTTTTTCAACAAAAATTTAAGAAAAATTCATTTAAAAAAATGGAAAAAATCTAGAAAGTAAGATGATACACAAATTTTAATTTTTCAAAATTAGTTCACACTCCGTCGAAGAAATTGAGCTATAAATGACAAAAATATATGGGTAACATATGAGGATAGCAATATAATTGAGTGCTATACAAATAGGCATAAAAATAAAAAATGTGAGTGGATCACGATTATTTTTTGAGCACCTATTGATGGATGATTGCTTGTAATTAGTTTTAAATTTTATAACTTTATCTTTAATACTTAACGAGATATGTGATCCTAAAAAGTAAACCCATATTTCGTAGTGAATGTAGTAGATTACGTTGACTAAGTCGACTCATTTTCGAACTTCGAATTACTATTCTACTAAAATATATTGAAAATAAATTTCACATCATTTGGAATAGAAGTTTTAAAGTTATCGTGTATAGGCGGACAGACATACGGTCATATCTAAATCGACTCGGAAAGTGATGTTGAACAAGAAAATATATATTTTTTCATACCAGTCACGCCTACTAAGAGGCGCTATAATATCCTCACATATATTTTAAATATAACTTGTAACCCATGGGTATAGGGTAAAAACATATTATGCGTTTTTTTTAGTTAATATCCAATTGTAATGCTTTCACATGATTTTTTCTGTTCTCAAAACGTATCCATAGATTTCTTTTATTTTTACATCATTTTTTTTTTAAATGTACAGGCTTATGTTGCAATATTGCAAAATGTGCATCATCTTGCTTCAATTTTTCGCCATTTTTTAAATGCATTTTTTAATAAAATTTTTGTCGACAAAATTTACATTTTTCGAGTTCTTCTATAAAGTTTTCTTAAACCAGTAAACCAATTCCAAACTATTGTAAGAAATGTTTATTGAATATTTAATTATCTTTCATTCGATATAACAAAAATAGTAGTATTTTATTGATATTAGTCAATTTATGGGTTTTATTAAACGCGAGATATTTACAAATATATGTGACCACCTTTTTGAAAGCTCAGTACAAAAGATATTGCCCGAAATCTCGTAATCCTATCCGTTGAAAATTTTTTAATTCATATATTCAAATTATGCGAGTCATTTCCAATAATACAAAAATAATGGATTTTACTGCGCAAACGTTTTTTTTGTTATGTAGTGTTTGTTATGTTTGTGTATGTAGTGTAATCTGAGCCGTTACACGGAGGGAAAAAAGTTCTAAAATCCAAAAGTTCTAAAATCCAAAGTCAAGAAGTATACGGAGTGATATAATTTCAAGAAATGGATTTTCTTAGTTGTCAAAAAAGTAACTAAGTAGAATTATTCTTGGACTCAGTTATTAATTTCTTGGGTATCAAAAAAAGTAACTAAGTAGAAATTATCTTGGATTCAGTTATTAATTTCTTAGGTATCAAAAAAGTAACTAAGTAGAATAAGTCTTGAATTCAGTTATTAATTTCTTAGGTATCACAAATGTTGTTGTTGTTTTCGTCCCAAAATTTAATGAACACGTGTTCGTATAATTGTTGTTTTTTCGATTTTGCTTTGTCGCTATTTAGTTTTGATTTGTCCGTCTGTCAGCGCCATTTGCTTGTTCGTGTGTCTGTCTGTCGGTATGTTGAAAGTAACTAAAAGCAATTATTTCGATGCTAACATAAAAATATATATTCGAGTTAATTTATTGTTTATTTAGAATTGTATTACCTATATGCATTTTTGTATATTAAATGACTTCTTTGAATACTTCATGTAATTGAATTGTTTATTTTATTTTTATTATTATTATTTAATTTAATCTATGTATATTATTCTGAAATCGTGAGAGAAAGAAAGTGTATAAGGTAAGTATACACTTTCTCCTCTTCTGTTGCCTCTTCTGTTTGTTATGTATAAACCTTCCGCATGTTACCCAAAAGCAATGTATAGTGTATTTAGATAACCATGGATTGAAATTAACTTGGTATTTATGCAAAATTGAACCCAAATTTATGTTTACGAACTGAAACCATACAAATATTCGTAGGAAAAATCGTTTTTTCTATTTATATCTTTAACATTCATACATACACAGACGCTTGCTTGTCTGTCTCTGCTTTGTTGTTCTATTCGTGAAAACACAAACTTGCAAACATTGTATATCATGCCGTTTGTTGATACCTAAGCAGAAAAAATTAGCAATCCAGACAAATTGTACTTAGTTACTTTTTTGATACCTAAGAACTTAATGTTTGAATATCTAGAAAAATTTGGCTTAGTTGCTTTCAACAGACACACAGGCAGACTAACAAACAGATGGCGACCTCGCAAAACAAAGCATACAGACAGAGCAATATCGATGAAAACAACAACAATACATGAACACGTGTTCTTTTTGCGATGAATACAGCAACAATTTTGCGTGTTCTTTTTTTTTAATAATCAATAAATTAACTTCTGAAAATCCAATTGAATAAAGTTTGTTTACTTTTTTGACAACTAAGTAATTTGCTTTCTTGATATCCAGATGACAAATTCTAGAATTTTAGTAGTATTTTATTGATATTAGTCAAATTCTACTATTTTTCTTTCTAACCGAATTCGAGTTTTAGAATTTTATTTCCCTCCGTGTATGTAGAATACAACTGGGATCTGTTGTCACAGCAATTTTCAAGCATATTTAAACAATTTCGGAGCATATTTAAAAACTGTTTTCATTTATAGAACGCAGTTTCAAAGATCTCACTTTGAACGCACTTTGGCTTGTAACGCACTTTGGCTTGTATTAATTTGAATAAAACGAAAGTTAGAAATAACTGTCGATCGGAAAAGCAATAAGTTATCTGAAAACGAGAACGTATCCGTCGAAGTGGATACTAAAATGGAACGAAAACGTACCGTCAAATGACTCCGTATGTATGCCGTATTTTCCGTATTTCGATAATAATACGTTTAACTTCGATTCAATGGTACTAGACGTAGTAGACGGACTACATCGTTTTCATTCCGTTAATACTCTGCTACGCAGGTGCCGATTTTATTTCGTTATAGCCAAATGTTTGAAACATAAATTTTTTTTTTTTTAAATTTTGTAAATAAATTTTATATATATATATGTATAAATAATTGTTAATGTTCATTAATGTTTAATTATAGTAAAAACTTTGATCTTATTTTTTTATTAAACATTATTAAACAAATACGGATTTTCCTGAAAAAAATCTGGCAGCCCTGATTCAATGTACTTAAGGTCTGAAAACTCATTTCACTTAACACTTTCCAGTCTTCTGGTTTTATGTTAACTGAACGTGTGTGAAAGGTTATATCTAATACTTCTCTTCTAGTGCTGGTTTCGAAAGTTTGCTTTGAGCCGTTATTTAAGATAGCAAGATTGTTTTTAAGTATGTAATCTAGAATCGTCTCAGCTCTACTGTTGGTGTCTGTACTACCCCAAAGGGTGTGGTGCGCATTCGCATCGCATCCTATTATCGCGTTTATTTTTTCTTTATTTGAGTGGCTGACAACCTGTCTAACTATTCTCGGCGGAGGGAGGTCAGTGTCATCATGCGCGAAGTACGCAGATGAAATAATTAGGGGTCCTTCTTTTGAGTCCAGTCTTATCGAAGTTTGATTTCGATTGCTGAACTGATTCAAAAGGATTGGTTTTAGAGTTTATTTTGCAAGTATGCAAGTTCTAGTTCTATTATCTGGTAAGTTGTGTATTACATAGTCCGTGTGGTCAAGTCCAGAAATTTTGTTCTGGTTGATCCATGGTTCTTGTATTAGAACAAGGTCTATATTGTTCTTTATGATGTGGAAAAGAAGGTTTGAGGAAGCCGTTATGCTATGGTGTATATATTGGTGTATTATATTTGCAAATATCACATATGATCAAATGGTATATCGAATGAAAGTTAATTGAATATCGAATAAACATTTCTTAGAACATTTTTAAATTGGTTCATTAGTTTAAGAGAACTCGAAAGGAGAACTTGAAAAAACATTTTTTTTCAACAAAAATTTAAGAAAAAAATTCATTTAAAAAAATGGAAAAAATCTAGAAAGTAAGATGATACACAAATTTTAATTTTTCAAAATTAGTTCACACTCCGTCGAAGAAATTGAGCTATAAATAACAAAAATATATGGGTAACATTTGAGGATAGCAATATAATTGAGTGCTATAAAAATAGGCATAAAAATAAAAAATGTGAGTGGATCACGATTATTTTTTGAGCACCTATTGATGGATGATTGCTTGTAATTAGTTTTAAATTTTATAACTTTATCTTTAATACTTAACGAGATATGTGATCCTAAAAAGTAAACCCATATTTCGCAGTGAATGTAGTAGATTACGTTGACTAAATCGACTCATTTTCGAACTTCGAATAGTAGTATTTTATTGATATTAGTCAATTTATGGGTTTTATTAAACGCGAGATATTTACAAATATATGTGACCACCTTTTTGAAAGCTCAGTACAAAAGATATTGCCCGAAATCACGTAATCCTATCCGTTGAAAATTTTTTAATTCATATTGTTACGAAAAGAGGTAATTTGCTCCACTGTGCAAGCAATCAACAATAATAAATGAGACGCAAGACAATTCAGCACACTAAGCAATGTGTTAAAAAGAGACGGAAGATCATTCAGCGCACTATGCAATGTGCGAGAAAGAGATGGAAGATCAGCACATTAATACACATGAGTGCGAAGGAGATGCCAATAGCATGCGTCATTCACGAAACGAGTAGAAGGTTCTCGAAACAAGTCGAAGCCTGCAGTATATAAGGCCGCGCATCTGAGGCACTGTACTTCAGTTGTGATTTGATAGTGAACTAGTGCATCTCGTGAGCGAACATTGTAAAGATAAATTGTAGTAATACAGCAGTGGTTATAAGTGATTCTTATTAAGTTGTTATTTAAGTAAATAAAGTTAATTAATACTAGTTGAAATAGTACTAGTTAAAACCAAATATTAGTGTGTTTTAATTTTGTACACAATCCAGCGATACGAACTCATTGGTGTCAGAAGTGGGATTGTGATACAAAATGGTTAAATTCGAACAACTTAAAGTCGACCAGCTAAAGAAGGAGCAGGCGATTCATAATCTTCCAACTGTAGGTACGAAAGTAGAGCTGCAAAAGCGTCTAATGGAAGAATTAGAGAACCAAGGCATTGACCTCGCAGAGCACGAGTTTGAAGTGGAAGCTGCAACAGCGTCATCGAAAAGTGTGGACACGGAGCAAAAAGAACAGTCCCAAAGTTTTGATATGAGCCAGTTGCTCGGAGCAATACAAAAACAGCTTCAAGAAAATTCAAATCAACTTAAAACAGAACTACAAGAAAATTCCATCAAAATGGAACAGAAACATCTAGAAAATTCAAAACAGCTTTAAGAAAATTCGACCAGAATGGAAAAGAAACTTCAAGAAAATTCGAAACAGTTTCATGAAAATGCCAACAAAATGGAACAGAAGCTTCAAGAAAATTCCAATCAACTTTAAACAGAACTTCTGGAAAATTCTAACCAACATCAAGTAAAAATGGAGCAACAAATGCAGGAACATTCGAAACAGCTTCTGAAAGTTTCTAATACACTTCATGGCAAAATTAATGAGGTTGATGAGCGCATATAAATAATGTTGATGACAAATATCAAGACATCGACAAAGAGCTTCAGGAAATAAAGAAAGATTTGCACGTATTGCAGATAAATGGACCTACACAGCATGTTTTTAGTGGTACGAGGCTAAAATCGCCGATTTACGATGGAACTACAGCGTTCAACATTTTCAAGCTGCAATTTGAGACCACGGCTGTAAGTAATTGTTGGAACAATGATGACAGCGTAGCAGCGTTTATTGTGGCCCTAAAAGGAGGCACAATTAAATGGAGATTGTGGTATAAGCAAGTTGTGGGTTATAGAAGCGAATGATGAGGAAATCAGCGGAAGTAATATTGTTGTCGGAAGAACATTAGTAGAAGCGACAAAAGACAAAGTTGTTCCAATAAGAGTTCTCAACATGGAAAACTCGTCCAAATTAATTAAAAAGGGAACAGTGATAGGCCAGTGTCAAGAGGCATCAGCGATTATAAATTGTGAGGCAAATCCATCAAGGGACTACGGCACATCTCGAAAAAACAAACAATCTACTCACAGGTTTAAAAATGAGTGGACGAAGGATTTGGCTGCCAAAGAAAAGAGTCAAGTGCAAAAGTTAATTGATAAATATCGGTGTATATTTGCTGAAAAGGGCCAAAAGGATGGCAGAACTGCCATTGTAAAACATCGAATAGACACTGGTGATTCTAACCCAATTCGTCAAGCACCAAGAAGGGTACCACTTGCGAAAAGAGACGAAGTATCACATTTGGTTGAAGAAATGCACACAAAAGGCGTGGTGGAACCATCTGAGAGTGTACTCGGTTTTGCGTTGATTACCGAAAACTTAATGATGTCACCAAGAAAGATAGTTATCCACTGCCCAGAATCGATGACACCTTGGATACACTGTCTAATGCTAAGTGGTTTTCAACGTTGGACTTGCAAAGCGGTTACTGGCAAATAGAAATCGATAAGAAAGATCGAGAGAAGACCGCATTCAGTACTGGAGATGGACTATGGCAATTTTTGGTAATGCCGTTTGGACTATGCAATGCCCCAGCAACATTCGAGCGGTTAATGGAGCACGTATTAAAAGGTTTACACTGGAAAACATGCCTAGTATACCTTGATGACATAATTGTTATGGGCAAGGATTTCAACGAACATCTGAGAAATCTAGAGGAAGTATTCCTTCGATTGAAAAATGCGGGTCTACAACTTAGCTCAAAGAAATGCTCACTTTTCAAGAAAGAAGTCAAGTATCTGGGTCATCGAGTTACCACGGAAGGAGTGCATATCGATGAGGATAAAATAGCTGCAGTCAAGGAGTGGCCCAGACCGCAAAATCTACATGACCTACGAAGTTTCTTGGGGCTATGTACATACTACAGACGATTTGTTCCAGGTTTTGCTAATGTTGCAAGCAGTCTTCATGAGTTGACAAGAAAGAACCGCTCATTTCAATGGAGCGATGATCAAGAAAGGGCATTTTTGAAATTAAAAGATCTACTGTGCTCGGCACCAATTCTTGCGTATCCAATTCCAGGTGAGATATTTATACTTGATACGGATGCAAGTGGATACGGAATAGGCGGATTTCTCTCTCAAGTGATCAATGGTCAAGAAAAAGTGATCGCATACTACAGTAAAACATTGTCCAAGCCTGAGCGAAATTACTGTGTCACCAGGAGGGAGCTTCTTGCTGTAATTGAAAGTGTGAACAAATGGAACAAATTCAAATTGATCAAAAGAGTGATCCCGACCTCACAAACATCATGATGTTCAAGGAACAGCAAAGAAAACCATCATGGGAAGATATAGCTGCCGACAGTGCTATAACTAAAGCTTACTGGGAACAGTGGCAGAGCTTAAAGCTGCAAGATGGTTGCTTATATCGTGTATGGGAAAATGAAGATGGCACATCCGCTCGAAGTTTGATTGTTGTTCCCGAGTAAAAAATAAAAGAGATATTAGCGGAATACCATGGTGGATCTAGTGGTGGTCATTTGGGCATTAATAAAACGGTAGAGAAGGTAAAGAAACGTTTTTATTGGATTGGGTGCCAAGAGTCAGTCGCCGATTGAATTCGCAGTTGCCCGCAATGTGTACCAGCAAAAGGACCAACAGTCAGAAGTCGCGGCAGGATGCATCAATACAACGTGGGAGCACCATTCGAGCGTATTGCCATGGATGTCGCCGGGCCGTTTCCAATCAGTGATGCGGGTAATAAGTATGTGCTTGTCGTCATTGACTACTTCAGCAAGTGGCCTGAAGTGTATCCCATGCCGAATCAAGAAGCCACAACAGTTGCGGATGCATTAGTTAACAACTGGGTAAGCCATTTTGGAGTACCGTTGGAATTGCATTCAGATCAAGGAAGAAATTTTGAGTCTGCTGTATTTAAAGAAGTATGCAAAGTCCTCAACATACACAAAACACGAACAACGCCTTTGCACCCGCAATCAGACGGCATGGTGGAGAGATTCAATCGGACTTTGTAAGAATATCTCAGAAAAGTGGTTGATAAAAATCAAAAAGATTGGGATACACACATACCACTATTCCTCATGGCTTATCGAACGGCGGTTCATGATACCACAATAGCTTCACCATCTAAAATTGTTTTTGGAACAGACTTAAGATTAACTGCGGATTTAAAGTTTGGTGCGAGTCCTTCAGCTGGAATTCCTGTACACAATTATGTTTTCAGAAAAAGTGAAGAAATGAACGAAGTGTATCAGTTTGTAAGACAGCGTACACAATATGCGAGTGATAAGATGAAGGCCAGATACGACTTGCGCACAAATTCAGAGGGATTTACGGAAGAAAACTTGTTTTGCACAATAACCCACAAAGGAAGAAAGGCTTATCCCCTAAGCTACAATCACACTGGGAAGGACCATACAAGATAATTAAAAGAATTAACGATGTCGTGTATCGGATTCAGAATACTGCAGGCGTTAGAAGAAAAATGAAAGTGGTACATTTAGAAAGATTGGCGCCGTATAGAGAGAGAGAGGAGTAACATCTGTTCGGGACGAACAGATTTAGGTGGAGGCCAGTGTTACGAAAAGAGGTAATTTGCTCCACTGTGCAAGCAATCAACAATAATAAATGAGACGCAAGACAATTCAGCGCACTAAGCAATGTGTTAAGAAGAGACGGAAGATCATTCAGCGCACTATGCAATGTGCGAGAAAGAGATGGAAGATCAGCACATTAAAACACATGAGTGCGAAGGAGATGCCAATAGCATGCGTCATTCACGAAACGAGTAGAAGGTTCTCGAAATAAGTCGAAGCTTGTCGAAACGTGTCGAACTGATGCCTGCAGTATATAAGGCCGCGCATTTGAGGCACTGTACTTCGGTTGTGATTTGATAGTGAACTAGTGCATCTCGTGAGCGAACATTGTAAAGATAAATTGTAGTAATACAGCAGTGGTTATAAGTGATTGTTATTAAGTTGTTATTTAAGTAAATAAAGTTAATTAATACTAGTTGAAATAGTACTAGTTAAAACCAAATATTAGTGTGTTTTAATTTTGTACACAATCCAGCGATACGAACTCATAGAACAGTTTTCCGTAGACTGAATTTTCGTAACAATATATTCAAATTATGCGAGTCATTTCCAATAATACAAAAATAATGGATTTTACTGCGCAAACGTTTTTTTTCTCATTTTGTTATGTAGTGTAATCGGAGCCGTTACACGGAGGGAAAAAATTCTAAAATCCAAAAGGAATCAAGAAGTATACGGAGTGATATAATTTCAAGAAATGGATTTTCTTAGTTGTCAAAAAAGTAACTAAGTAGAATTATTCTTGGACTCAGTTATTAATTTCTTGGGTATCAAAAAAAGTAACTAAGTAGAAATTATCTTGGATTCAGTTATTAATTTCTTAGGTATCAAAAAAGTAACTAAGTAGAATAAGTCTTGAATTCAGTTATTAATTTCTTAGGTATCGCAAATGTTGTTGTTGTTTTCGTCCCAAAATTTAATGAACACGTGTTCGTATAATTGTTGTTTTTTCGATTTTGCTTTGTCGCTATTTAGTTTTGATTTGTCCGTCTGTCAGCGCCATTTGCTTGTTCGTGTATCTGTCGATATGTTGAAAGTAACTAAAAGCAATTATTTCGATGCTAACATAAAAAATATATATTCAAGTTAATTTATTGTTTATTTAGAATTTTATTACCTATATGCATTTTTGTATATTAAATGACTTCTTTGAATACTTCTTGTAATTGAATTGTTATTTTATTTTTATTATTATTATTTAATTTAATCTATGTATATTATTCTGAAATCGTGAAAGAAAGGAAGTGTATAAGGTAAGTATACACTTTCGCCTCTTCTGTTTGTTATGTTTAAACCTTCCGCATGTTACCCAAAAGCATTGTATAGTGTATTTAGATAACCATGGATTGAAATTAACTTGGTATTTATGCAAAATTGAACCCAAATTTATGTTTACGAACTGAAACCATACAAATATTCGTAGGAAAAATCGTTTTTTCTATTTATATCTTTAACATTCATACATACACAGACGCTTGCTTGTCTGTCTCTGCTTTGTTGTTCTATTCGTGAAAACACAAACTTGCAAACATTGTATATCATGCCGTTTGTTGATACCTAAGCAGAAAAAATACTGATATAATGTACTGATATAATGTAGTGGTGCTAGATGCAAAATCGAACCAAATTCTTAACATTTGATGTCCGCTTTATGGGAAAACATGATGGGAAAAAGTGCACTGTGTAATCTCCAGGTGTGTATTTGATTCGACAGGCTGTAATGGGTTAAAAAAATCGCAACGCGCAACGCTTGAAATCTAAATGAGAATATAATTTATTGCATATATGCATAGAAAAAAACGTTTAAAGAACGTTTGCGGCAAAAGAATTTCTTTTGCAACGTGCTCCAACTTTGCTCGCAAAAGTTTACTCTTTACGGACAAAGTAAAAATCATGTTTTTTTTTCAATTAATAAATATAAATAAATTTTAAATAAATTAATAAATATATATATATAAAACATAAAATAATAATAAATAAACTATACAAAAAAAAATAAAAATTTAATAAAAAAATAATAATAAAAAAAAAAAATAATAATGATTTAAAGTAAAACTAAAATTAGATTTTTTTAATTTTTTAACTTAAAAAAGCAAACGAAAAACTCATTTGGTACAAACGAAAAACCGGTCAAAAGAACTCCAAAAACGAAGTTCGTTTGTCTAATTTTTCGTTTGTGAGGAACGTTTGTTTTCTATGCGTGTATTTTCAAGATAGAAAATGTTTTGACATTTAATGTGAAGTAAGCTTTCTTATATATTGAAAATTAAATTTATCTCGTTTGTTCATTTATTACATTTACAATATTATATATACTGATTGTTATGTTTTAGTTACTGTATATACTATATTGTTTTTGTTTATAGAAATATGTTTTCAATCACATACATTTATATATTGATTTTTCATTTGTCTGAGAAAATTTACTTCACTTCAATTATTGTACTGAAACCGATAACATCAAAATTATTCTTAAAATAAAAACTTTTAAATAAACGTGTCCGCGGTGTATTATATATTATAAAAGGTTATGGGCGATGTAGCCGCGGTAGCTCAGTGGTTAGTGCGTTGGACTGCGAGCCGAAAGATCCCCGGTTCAAGCCTGGACTGGGGCTAACAACATCTTTTCATAGAAACATTTTTCTATACCGCGCTACCTCTAGTCAGTAAATGGCAAACCTACGAGAGTAAAAACCATTGCCTATGAAAAGCTCTCACCCGCCGTTCGGATTCGGCAATAAACTGTAGGTCCCACCACTTTGAGTACAAATATAACACGCACAGCTCAAAATGGTGAGAGAGCTCGGCCGAAGTTCTGTACAGGACTGTAGCGCCAAACTATTATTATTATTATTATGGGCGATGTAAAAAATAAATCATCGCATGGAATATTACAATTCTGCGGAAAGAATTTCGATAGCTAGAGTTTTAGAGTGAGAATGCACTTGGACGCATTGGATCTTCTTGGTGCCATCGATGAGGTTTCTCCTGGCTCATCAGCCCAATTCATCAAGAACGACAACAAGGCGAAGTCTGTATTGGTCAGTCTAATAGCTGACGAATACTTGGAATGCGTTCTAGACAAAAGTACAGCTGATGAGATGTGGTCGTCGTTGGAGAACACATTCGCTAAGAAGTCCAGAAATATCACAACCCTAAATATCAAGTTATTTATAAATTATTTTGATCCTTTCTGAGACAACCATCTCTCAAATATCGATAAATATTGCTAGCAATTTTTCAAATTTACTATTATTTATAGTAATTATCAATTAAACATCATACAAATAGGAAGATAGTTGATGAATATTTGGAAAAGGTACTCCATTAGAATTCGCGGAGTTTTTTTTTTTATTGAGATGTAATAAAAGAAATCAAATGTATTTTTATTTATTCTAGAATGAAAACAGTATCTTGGTTATACATCATCATCGTTTTCGAATGTAAAATTGTACAATGACTTAAGACTTCTTCGCGGAATAACCAAGTCCGACCGGCGATGCTGTCATCAAAGTAAACTTTGAAAAGAGATATTTTCCATCACGTGTTGATAATTTCAATACCAGGAAATTTTATTTTCAATTTTACCATTAAAATGTAATATTTGAGTTGACACTTTTTTACACCATTGAATTTACTTAATTGTTGTGGATGAATCGAGCGTAAGAAAAAGTACGCCATTTTTCTTTTTTTATAGTAGCCAAATGTCAAAATACCTAAAAGTTTTCTGCAAATGTCGAAGAACTCAGGATGTTTGCTACCACTGCACTGTAAATATATCAATTTTCATTGCTGTTGTGGCAAATATCTCGTATTTAAAAATTATTAATAGTTTTGCTGCAACTTTATTGAAACTTATGGGATGTTTGAATATTTGCTACAATTCGTACATTTAAAGAGATAGTTGCCGCAAGACTTTCATAAACATCTTGTTTTCTTAGTGCGGGTAAGGAAGCAGCTCGCAAATTTAAGGATGAATCACGATGAAAACCATCGCAAGCATTTCATTGTCTTCGATGAACTTATTCGTAAGTTAAAGTCATCCGGTGCAACACTTGCTGAAAACGATATCGTTACACAATTGTGTAACGTACATTGCCAGATGTATTTGATCCCGTTGTTATAGCTATGGAAAATATGAACGAGAAAGAATTGACTCTAGAAGTAGTGAATCCGGTAGAAAGCCCTCCTGGCTGAACTGCGGTAGAAAGGCCGAATATATATATATATATATATATATATATATATATATATATATATATATATATATATATATATATATATATATATATATATAATATTTGTATTTTATGTGGTGCGCTAGGAGATTTTTTGTCATCAAAGTAAAAAAAAAATATATTATTACAACTTTTTTTATAAATCTCCGTTTTTCTCGAAATTTTTATCTAATATTTAATCTTTTTTTAATATTTTAATGTATCATTTTGATCCTGATTCTCTCTCATCACGTCCGTGCCAAACATCTGCCTTCTAATTCTAGAAAATGTAGGACAGTCACAGAGATAGTGCTCTGTGGTGCCAGTTTCTTTGTAGCAGGCAGAACATAAGGCGCTATCGGCCAGGCCGATTGCGTTCATGTGTTTTTCACATGCGTTGTGTCCCGTTAGAAGTCCCATCAGTTTTCTGCACTCATTTCTACTTAAGGAAAGTAGAAACGAGGCCGATCTTTTGGTTATCGTCGGTGTCATGAGTTTGGAGAATCTGCATTTCGTCTCGTTCAGCCATCTGCTCTTGTATGTGGAGGCGACCCAAGAGCTGATGGCCAATTTTCCCGTAGAAACAGGTAGTCCAAGCACAGGTTCTGGTCTAAATGGATTATCCTCAGATCCAACACGTGCTAGTTCGTCAGATGTTTCATTGCCCGAAACTCCTTTATGGTCGGGCACCCAAATCAGTTTCAGTGTATTGTATTTACCAACACAATTGAGACGTGATCTGCATTGACGTACAATTTTGGAAGTGATGACCAGGTTGTTCAAAGCCATAAGAGCAGCTTGACTATCGCTGCAAACAGATATAGCTCTGTACTGCCATCTATTATCCGCAATGTAGTCCATAGCCATAAGTATAGCATAAACTTCGGCTTGAAATACCGAGGCATTGTTCAGAATTATCAAAATCTCTTTTTTTCAGAATTAAAATGTTCTCTCTATTTTCAGATGTAGGGGAACCCGAGGATTGATGGCCATCCGCTTGAGTGATCGTTATGCAGCGACCAGAGCAGTAACGAGCATCGTGTACCTTTGCGATACCGACCGGATGGAGACGTTGGAGCTGAGGACCGAAGGGCCAACAGCCCCTATTACAGAAACTCCTGGGTCAGTAGCTATTATGATGGAGACTCCCTGGTCAGCAGTCTGATTGAGGAAAGCTGTAGCTCCTCTTTGTGGAGCTACAGAAAACCTTCAAAGACTGGAGGTCGCTGGGCTTGTTCCCAGACGCGCATGATCGAGCAGTATTGCGAAATTTTCGGATACTCGCCTCCCTTCGTCGACCCTCTGGTCGATGTCAGTCTACTTAGATCCCAAAAAACTTAATATATTATAATAAAAAACATATTGTTACGAAAAGAGGTAATTTTCCACACTGTGCAAGCAATCAACAATATTAAATGCGACGCAAGACAATTCAGCGCACTAAGCAATGTGTTAGAAAGAGACGGAAGATCATTCAGCGTACTATGCAGTAGTGATTGTAAAGTGGTCGAGTGCATCTCGTGTAATAAATATCAAGTTAAATTATGGACATGCAGCAGTTGTTAGAATTTGTTATTAGTGAAGTTGTTTATTAAAGTGAATTAATAAAGTTAATTGTTATAATTTAAACCAAACATAAGGGTGTTTTTATTTTGTACACAATCCAGAGATACGAACTTGTAGAACAGTTTTCCGTAGACTGAATTTTCGTAACAATATCTTTAAAAATATTGTTTTTATTTAAGGGATTTTACTTTTTCAGATTTGCATTTATATGAGTTCACTAAAAATAATCCAATCAATAATGACTATAATAAAAAACCAGTTGGGAAGGTTAGATCACATGGGAAATTTTAAAGAATCCTGAAAATAACTACAAACATTCAATCGCTGAAGAATTTCCATTCATTTGATACCCATATTTACAAATGAGTAGGTGTACCGAATTTCGATTTTTTTTTGTGAACCACAAGTCTTTTCGCCGGAAAACATTATTATCTTGTATTTGAGCATGATATCATTATAGTTTTGACCAAAAAAGTTTACCTAAGCACGTCTACATAAAAATTGATCTTTATATGTTCATTTTATATGAGGTATTTGAACATAAATGGTCGGATCATAGGTCACAATGGACCGATTTTTCGCACATACAGCGTAGCTATATTAGTAATATAAGTTATAAGTTTCATTTATCTAGCTCTTCAATTTTAAAAGTAGTAGGGATTTCAACAGACAGACAGACGGACAGACAGACAGACGGACAGACGGATATCGCTAAATCGACTCAGGAGGTCATGCTGATCAAGAATATATATACTTTTCCATACCGGAGAAGCTTCCTTCTGGGTATTACAAACGGCGTACCAAACTGAATATACCCTTTCACTCTTAGTGTAGGGTATAAAAATTAAAATGTATAAATAAAATTAAAAAATCAAAAAATGTATAAATTAAATAAAAAAAAAAAAAAACAAAAAATATATCAAATTTAAAAAAAATCTAATTTTTTTTTATCAGAAATTATGGTTTCTTTTTTTCTTTTCAGATTTTTCCAGCCTTTCAGATTACCCACTGTTAAAAATTATATAAATAAAAATATATCAAACTTAAAAAAAATGTAATTATGATTATGTGAAAAAATGGTTATATATAATTATATGAAATCATGTATAATTATATATGATTACATACATGATCATATCTAATTTGATATAATATCATGTATAATCATATCTGATCGTATATGGTAGTTATGAAATCATATATAATTGGATATTGTGCGATATATGGGCACATATATGATCATATCAAATTGTAGATATTATCGAGTTTTAGCTAATACAGCTAGCTTGCACTTTCAAAGCATAAATGCTTGAAAAAATGTACCCACTAATAGTAGTTGGGCTCGTAACAAACGCATGCAGTTGTTAAAATATCTACAATATTATTTTTGTTATTAAAGCTTCAATCTACATTTGAGTTGACTTTTTGACAGATTAACATTATCAATTATTAATTATATTACACATACGGTTAAAAGATGATGATACAACATAATTTGTTCTACTAAATTGAAGATAGAATAATGTATCACCATTTCTACTACTTCTACGATTTTGGTTAAAAGGTTATATATCGTAGAAACTCTGGTGAATCCAATTTACCAGTAATGAGTTGATGTATATAGATACATCGGCAATTTTCCTGCGATCTTCAAGTGATTTCAAGTTTAATAGCTTCAGCCGATCCTCGTATGGTGGAAGATTGTAATTATCAACCCAATTTAAACCATTGAGAGCGAATCGTACAAAGTTTTTTTGTATACGTTCGATACGATTAGTGTTCACTTTATAAAAAGGAGACCATACCTTGACTTGCATATTCTAGATGACAACGTACTAGAGTATTATATAGAGTTAATGTAGTCAAAGGACTATTAAATTCTTTAGCCCAGCGCTTGATAAAACCAAGCAATGAAGAGGCTTTTTTACATATATGTTCAATATGAAGTTTGAACGATAAAGTGGAATCAACAAACAGACCTAGATCCTTTACTATATGTTCTCGACTAACATTTTCCTCATTTAACATATAGTTATACTCTATATTGTTTCTATTTCGAGAAAATAGAATAGACTGACACTTATCTGGATTAAGTACCAAATGGTTCTTAAAACAAAAAATTTAAATCTGTCCGTAGTAATTTAGCGTCCTCCTCATCCTTGATAGCCTTATAAATTTTCATGTCATCAGCATAGATTAATAGATTGGAGTACTTTATATTGTATATGACATCATTAATCGCCAAAATAAATAAAAGAGGTCCAAGATGGCTACCCCGAGGTACCACGTATGTTGCAATAAAAGGTGAAGATGAAACTTTGCTGAAACGTATTTGATATGACCGATCAGATAAATAAGATTGTATCCATTTCACAAAGAATTCTGGAAAACCAAGTATCTTTAATTTGAACAAAATTAAATTGTGAGGAAGTTTGTCGAAAGCTTTACTGAAGTCAGTATATATGCAATCAACTTGTTTTCCTGACTCGATTTCGCCAGTTGTGAATGAAGTGAAATCTAGTAGGTTTGATACCGCACTAAGAAATCAAAATGTTTATAAAAGTCTTGCTGCAACTATCCTTTTAAATTTACGCCTTGTAGCAAATATTCAAACATGCCATAAGTTTCAATAAAGTTGCAGCAAAAACATTAATATTTTTTTAAATATGACGTATATGCAGATAGTTACGAGATATTTGCCATAACGGCATTGAAAACTGAGATATTTACAGTTGACTGATAGCAAACATCCTGAGTTCTTGGACATTTGCAGCAAAATTTTGATGTATTTTGACATTTAACTACCATAAAAAAAGAAAATGGCGTACTTTTTCTTACGTTCGATTTTCCCCAAAAATTAAGTATATTCAATGGTGCCCACTCAAATATTACATTTTAATGGTAAAAGTGAAAATAAAATATCCTGTGATTTAAATTGTCAACACGCGATGGAAAATATTTCTTTTCAGAGTTTACTTTGATGACAGCATCGCCGGTCGGACTTGGTTCTTCTGCGAAGAAATCTCAAATCGTTGTACAATTTTACCTTCGAAGGATTTATAAAGTCGATGGCGATGTATAACCAGGATACTGTTTTAATTCTAGAATAAATAAAAATACATTTGATTTATTTTCTTTCAATTCAAAAAAAAAATTACTTCATCAACTATCTTCCTATTTGTTAGATGTTTAATTGATGGGTGCTATGCATAATCGTAAATTTGAAAAATGGTTGCTAGCAATATTTATCGTATTTGGCGGATGTTTGAGAGATGGTTGTCTCAAATATGATCTACATAATTTGTAAATAACTTGATATTTAGGGCTGTGATATTTCTGGTAATCATCTCTGTTTTCTTAGTGCGTGGTTCTACCGGTAAAAAATCCATGCTGACGTGTTGTAATTACATGTTTACAATGAATTTTGACATGATCATACACAATGCGTTCAAACAATTTCGGGATAGATGAGAGTTTAGCAATCAGTCTATAATTGGTAACATCCTTTTGCACTCTTTTTTAAAAATTGGACTTATGAGTTTTTCCAAAATTTTGGAAAATTACCTTCATTAATTGATTTATTAAATATGGTACTAAGGGACATACATAACGACTCACCACAGTTCTTTAAAACTGTAGCAGGAATACCGTCTGGCACAGAGCTAAATTCATCATCAATTGACGAAATATATTGCAAGATTAGATCCGGTGTAAAGGACATAGAATCTAGTGAAGTTTTGGGTGCTGAGTGCATGTATTGAAAATAGATATTACCAATAATGAACAGATCACTACTAAACGATTGTTTAAAAAGGCTAGCAAATAAACCACCAGGATCACTTGTGAACTCCTCGTTATTTTTAAATGATACTGGAAAACCATCACTTTTCTTTTTAGTATTAATAAAACCCCAAAACTTCTTGGGGTCTGATAATATTTTAAGCTTCATTTTTTTCAACATAATCAGAATAAAGTGAAGCTGATTTACTTTTAAATTCCATAAAAATAATAGTGTATGTTTCTAAGTTATATTATATCAGATATAACATATATGATATCATATATAATCAGTGGCAAGATGTTATAACTTCGAACATTTCGAAGTTCGATAAATTCGATAGTCAGTATGCTATGAAATTTTCGACAGTCGATTTTTTCGACAAAACATCACATCAATTTTATTATTGTGATACCGGAAGCAAATATTAAAAAATGTTAGTATTTAAGACAACAAAACAATTTATATTAATTTTTTGCTTATTATTAAGGCTGCAAATATTTATACACAAAAATTTTAGATATTTACATGTAAAAACGTTAATATTAATATGTGAATAATTCTTAACTACAACTTTAGGACTTCGTCGAAAAAAATAACATCAAAACAATTTGATGTTCTGCTGCAATTTTTGGAAGAGCATCCTGAGATGGTTACTGGAGCTTTTGTAAAGATGGGCAGTAATCAGACGGCTCATGAACAGTGAAAAACAATTAGTAATAAATTAAACGCCGAAGGTCCTCCTACATGGGACACAGATAGCTGGAAAAAAAGTAAGTAAAATGGAAATGCAATAGAAAATTAACATTAAAAACAATAAACTCGAATTTTAGGTATGGGCTGACTTGAAGAACACAATTAAAAAGAAGATGAGAAAGTTTCACACCGAGAGAGAGAAAACTGGGGGAGGTTCAAACCCATTAATTTTTCGACATTCGAAAATCGTGTGATTTCACTCACGGGAATGACAACATCAGTGTTTGGACTTGGCGGAAAAGATTTTGGTGTTGTAGAGAACATTGCAGACGAATCAGTTATTGAGCACGATGAGTGTGATATTAATATAACATGCGAAACAGTTCTAGGTGCAGATTACATACCATCGACTCAGAAAAAGAGATCTCGTCCGACCACCCAGTCGTTGATATTAAAAGAGCTTCGAGACCAGCGTAAAGAAAATGGTAATTTCCAAAACAATATTATAAGTTTAATAAAAGAGGCCAATGATATAAATTCAAAGCGGTTGAAAGTGGAAGAGGAATTGCTGTTAGTCAAAAAAGAAAAACTTAACGAAACTGTTTATTTTAATTAAGTTTTATATTTATTTAACAAAATGTTTCATTATTTATAATTTCATTGGAATATATGATATATATAAGAATACAAGTCTGTGATTTTTCAATAAAACAAACAACTTAAATAAATATCTCCATTATTTTTCTACGGATATCGTTAGCACTTTTATCATCATCGAATTCTTGATCAAAATCTGAGTCATCATTCTCAACCTGACTGATATATACTACTTCTAATTTATTAAAAATACACATGTTAAACAAAGCACAACAAACATTTACAATTCGAATGACTTTTTCAGGCTCGTATCGTAGTTTCCTCTCACCCAGTAGACATCGAAAAGTACCCAGCAAACACTGAAGCTCATATATGAGCGTATTTCAAACTTTTTCCTGGGCCTGAGCGCTCAAGCTTTCATTCAGAAATGAGTCTAGAAACATATGCGTTTCGAGCAAAATGCGTCATTCAAGTGAGATCATTTGAATAGAATCTATTTACAATCTCAAATTTGAGCCTAAGAAACATCTTCAACTGGAGCCTAAATGCAATCTCAAAAGCATCTCGATAGAGGATCTTGGAAGATCATGAACATGAGCGTAAACTGCCTCAAAAAAGTATTTAAAACGATTCATTAATGAATATTAGTAACATTTTAAATGGGAAAACAAATATATTAATTTTTTAAATATTTGAAATACAGAATTATAGGATAATTAATATAAATACTAAATATAAAAATAATTAACTTTGAAGAACTCATTGGAGACGTGTTTCTATGCTCCGACATGGCCTCATTTCGATGCAACCCGAAATGCCGCCGACTCACAGCTCCAACTGCCATTGAAACAGTGAAAATATCGTTTCAGTATATGGCTGTACTGCTAATGAGAGTCATTTTTCTTGAACTTGATTTTTGGTGTGCTGTAAAAGATGAGTGTTGGGGAATATTTTAAGTTCCTTGAGAAATAAGTGATCAATTTTACTCACATTTTGTAATGCTGCGAGGACAAAGTGTCCTGCACAAGCAGATTTACGTCTGCTTAATAGATGACACGCGCGCACCGTGTGAACAAATCGGGCCACTTTTGTGGCAATTATTATTTAAAATTGAAAAAATGGTGTTCTTTATATAAAAAAAACTTCAAACAATTGTTCTAAAATATTTGTCAAATAAAATCACAACACTCAAGATATAGATTCAAAATAGATTCAAGAAACATGAGCCTGAGCGTAACTTGAACCCCGGCGTTTGCTGGGTACCTTTTAAAACACTATTGCATCTTTCAATGATATTTCTTGCTTGAGCATGGACATGGTTAAATTTGCGTTGCTCTTCAGTTGGCGTCATTAACCATTTCTCAAGTGGATATCCTGAGTCTCCCAGCAGCCATGTATTTCTTTCACCATTCATATAATCTGCCTCCAACCTCCGTCTTTCCGCCGACATGTTCCAAATGCGTAGATCCTGGGAAGCGTAGATCCTGGGAAGCATGCATTTACTGCCCAGATCCTCAAATTATAACCACATATCTAAAGCAATTATATAGTAAACAACTAATATTTAACATTATTAAATGCATTTACCAATTGTACATTTAAGGAATGTTTGCCTCTCCTATCCATAAATTAATGCTCGCGTTCAGTTGGTGCTGTTATGTCTACGTGAGTGCCATCAACGCATCCAAAAACTCCTGGAATTTTAAACTTTTCATAGACAACACTCATGTTTTCCGCTTTCTCGGCTTCATTTGGAAATCGTATCCATTTAGGACATAATCATGGACTGGTCCATTGCGAGGAGCATTACATCTCCAATAGTCCTCTGTAGCGCTGCCTTAAGAATCTTCTTTCTTGACGATAATTTAATATAAAATCTTCAGACTCATCACCGCTTTCCGCAAATAATGCAATTATGTTTAATTGAAACATTTTTTAAAATTGTAAATAATTTAATAATTCAAAAGTAAAAAGTTTAACTGTCAACGAAACATGTTCGAAAAAACAAAACGCCTGTCGAACGAAAAAATTGTAGCATACTGCCACATCGATATTTTCGCTTCGATAATGATAGTATAACATCTTGCCACAGATGAAACTATATATAATCAGATATGGCATATATGAAGCTATATTTATTCATATATCAAAGAATATATAAATAGATATGGATTCATATATGATTGTAAGTCGATCTGTGGAGTAATTGTGATGTCATTCAGGGATGCCCAGCTAGTGGCTCTTTCCGCCCTTAACGGCTACTATAAAACATCTTCTTGTACAAAAAGAAGTTGATTTGTAAAGCAATAGTTTGCATAACGATGCATTGGCGTTTATTTAGGCCAAACAATGCAGGAGCTTTGATATTACTTTCTTCGGTGAGCGCATTTTATTCCTTGTGCAAGTGCAATAATAGGCGTATGTAAATTCAACAACACGCCATCGAAGCTCGCGATCTAGTTTTCGCGGAAATACAACAAACTAAATTTGTGGCTGTTATACAACAAGAAGTTTTTCTTTGGGTGCGTTTCTGAGACCGGCTGAAGAACGGTTAATCGACTGGTAGAGCTATCATTTTCCAGTCGCTGAACTTTTCTAGTCGCTGTCTTAATTAAAAACATCACTTTATTGTACATTTATTGCTAAAAAATTTTGTTTCTGTATTTTCTGACAAAAAAAATTGTTTACGAAAATTTTATTTTTGTTCATGTTTTTTATTCAAAATGTTTATGTTCATTTATAGATATTATTTGCTCGCTTCCTGAGTCGTAGGATATCTATGAAAAGTGGTCGAATCCATACGGTGGTCATAGGTAAGTGCATCATCCATACATTGTACGCGAGACAATTATGATGTATGTACAATGACTGCCATATAGAGCCGCCCATAAAATTTGGAAGTATCTATAAGCTGCATTCCAATGTTTACCATTATTGCAATGATCAAATTACGATAGTAGTATGGATTCGCCGGTTCTGGCCCCACTGGGCTCCATGGAGCACATTGTTGTTAGTGTAAATGAATTTTAACAGAGATGTTGTTAGTGTAATTCAATAGGGATCATTTTTTAACATAGTTGTTGTTAGTGTAATTCAATAGGGATCATTTTTTAACATAGTTGCTGTTAGTGTAATTCAATAGGGATCATTTTTTAACATAGTTGTTGTTGGTATAGTTCAATAGGGATCATTTTTTAACAGAGTTGTTGGTACTGTAGTTCATTGGAGATCATATTTTAACAGTATAGTTGTTATTGTTTTTTCAATGGAGATCATATTTTAACAGAATATTTGTTATTGTTTTCATGGGAAGTATTTTTAACAGATGTATATTATATGTATACTATATATTTTATAATGGCATGGAGCCAGTGGGATGACTTTTGAACATAATTTGTTAATGTTGATACATACATATATATTATATGCATGTTATGAAGGCATGCAGCAGTAAAGAGTAAATGTTGTTGTTGGGATAATTATATCGGAGTAAGCATTTTTTGTGAATGAGAATATTTACAAACGTATTCATGTTGTTGTTGTAAAATATTATAGTTGCAATTAGATTTCAGTTAACGTAGTTATAATGTATACTATAGTTATACTTGTTTGTTTTATTTTTGCATGATCATCAAGAGAGTTGAGGAGCAAAGGGTTCAATTTGAAACTTTGTTGAGGAACGGTGATTGTAATTTAAAACTTCGATATATGAATGAATATTATTATTAGATGCTTATTTTTTTTGTGGTTAATTTTTTTTGTTGTAAACAGGTTAAGACACTTCTGTATTAATGCATTGACATATATTTAATTCAAGGCCAATTTTACTATAAGGGTTATTGTACTGGATTTTATTCTACAAAGTCATGGTCGTTTAATTTGGTTATATGAATGAATGGAGCCATAAGGTTCCATTGGGATCATTTTTTAAATCATTTTCTATACTATATGTTTAAAAGATTGAACATGTTAGAACATGTATATTTTTTATAGAGTTTTTTGTCTTGAGATTTATTTAATTTACTCTCTTTAAAATTTTAATTGAGTATAATTATACTAATGGAATTCACTTTTTAACTCATTTTAAAGAGATATCCATTATATATAAATGGATCGAAATTTGAATTAAATTTATTCATCGTCTACATTACAATTTTAATGGAACAAAAAAATATTATGGAAGTTAAAAAAGTATTAACATTTTTAAAAGAATTTCATAATATTTTATTAGACGATCATAAAAAACAGTTTATTAAGTTTACCCCTTATTGTAAGCATTACCAGTATATGGAAAAAATATTAACTATTCACGGAGTACATTATAAGAGCTGTCCATGGGCCACAGATGACTTAACGGAGGGACCAGATACATGTGGTTGCTATTATTATGACAAGAAATCTAAAGACATTGACAAACTAATAAAATTATATTATAGATTAAAATATACAAAATAATTGTTTATTACATATTATTAATAAACTGTTTTTTATTATTCTATATTCAATGAATTTGTGAAATTTTAAATAATAGAAATAAAAAACAAATTTATAAATTATTTACATTAAATTGTTTTATTTATTATTTATTATAGGAAACTTAAAAATACTTTTAAAATAATGCACAGCTAAAATATCATTAATATATAAATTATATATATCAAAATAATTAAAAAACTTTTTAAAAGACATATTTTTACTTCTTAAATATATAAATATACAGCAATAAACACCGCATAACATTGAAATTTCACTTTGTAATCGGAAATTGCTTTTAATAAATGTGGATGCATTTCTTTGAATAAAATTTACAAATGGTTTAATAGGAGAACTCCCTGCTGAACAAAAATACTCAGCCGGCCCATTTCGAGGAAAATATATTACAATCCAATGTGATCCTGGTTTAAATGATGAATCCATATTCACAATATAAAATGCTGGCTTTTTTATTCGATTTCTAGGTAGCTGATTTGATGCAAAAACTCCTTTAAAATTCTTTTTAGTTACTAAATTTTTATATAAAATATTTTCTATATTACTTGTATTCATAATGATTGTAATACAGTACGATTTTTATCAATTTCCAAAACACTATCAAACTCACAATATGCTAAACAAGTAATTGCTTCAGAAAGTGCTTCACTGAAACGACCTTCAATTCGTATTGTACCCTGATTTATTAAGTTTCCGCAGTGTGAGTTATTGTTATGATCTGGTGTTAAATCAAATGCAAGTAAGAAATATCCGTTATCAAATAATTCTTTAGTTATTTGATGTCCCTTATCAAAGTAATGTATGCCAGTACCTTTAAATAAGGTTTGATATCCCCTTGTACTTATACGTCCATGTTTATAATCAAATTCAATCGGCTGTGCTGGTACTTGTACTCCATTTACAACTAAATTAAATCTTTGTAAATTGAAATGGCGAAAGTTATACGGATTTTCCGAACGATCACCAGTATATGCTTTATTAGTTACCATACCAAATATTAAGAAATTTGGAAGTTGTCCAATTATAACATTATCTAACAGTAGAGAATGATTGCCGGGGTGAATGGTGAATGTCTTGATTTCAACTTTTTTATATGGATAAATAGCATTTCTACTTTGTAAAACATTATGATGTGCCATTAAAATATTACTATTAATGGTAAGATGATTAATGTATAAGTTAGCCTCGTGAATTTTAATAGATGACTCTCCAGATTTTGAATCTTCTAGTATATAAAAAGAAGGTTTCTCCATATTAAGGGTTACTTTAAGATCCACATTATTAAGAAGATATTTAGATTGATTAAATATATCTGCATGAAGTTTTCCAATCAATTCAACTCGTTCTCCATTTTTAAATGTTTTCTTCCGTCTAGCTAAACCTGGATTTTCATTCTCAACTATTGAATTAATTTTTTTTATATCTAATGACCATCCGCATGATTCAAGATGTGTAGATTTAGCATCATTTCCATAGTTTAGTAATGTTTCAATATAAGATCTATAGTGATAATTATTATCAGATTGCGATACATTTCTATTATTTAAATGAACATTACAGCTCCGAAATAATGAATGAAGTAAATTGTTTATAACTCCTCCACTTCCATTAATTTCTACAATTAATCGTAAATAAACACTACTTAGATCACGATATGTTTCACCATTTCCGAGTGAAAGAAATTCTATTGTAGTAGAGTTGTCAATTGTTGCTATTGGACTATATGATACCTCCTCTGTTTTAATTATACTAGTTTGTACAGGTGGTGACTCAAAAAGATCTAATTCACTTTTCATACATTCAATAAATCCTGCCATCATAAATAAATTAACAGTTACCAAATATATCAGTAAACTTCCTTCTTCTAGAACGTTTAGTTTTCATATGATCTTTTTTCTTTAGTCGTTTGAATTTTATACGTTTTCCATTCCCATCTTGTATATTTCTAATTTTGCTAATAACTTTTTCTTTTAAATTTCGAACAGCATTTTTACCCTGTTCAGTTAATATAGTTTTTATAGGTTTAGTACCTAACTCTTCCAAAACTGATTTTCCAATTTCGAGTGAATGGTTTTTTAAAGCATTTAATCCAGTTTTCATTAGAGGTTTTAGATGTGTATACAAGGCCGAAAAAAATGAACCAATTCCACGACCATATTGAACAATTCTAGGAGAATGGTATATATCTCCTATATTATCCAAATTTGATCCGGATTGATTAAGATAGTACTCAGAATAAATCTTGTCCATGGTTTACATATAAATGATATCAGTACAACTTATGAAGCTTCTTTTATATTACGAAAATGTAACGTGCAATAAACGGGGGATTCATTCGATATAATATTTATTTTCTTTCCTTCATCATCTCGTATCATTATAGAAATATTATTTATATTTGAAGATTCCAATGGATAATATTCAATATTTTTAAAGTGAATATAATTTATTTCATTTAAACATGGAAATATTTTTAAACATTTTATTTTTTGATCGCCTACATATCTGGGTTTAATAATGTCTGTGTACACAAACACTAGGTTGTATAGCTCGCTAGATCTTAATTTATAATTTGTATGTGAATTAAATTTTTCATAAGAATTCGATATGACATCTAACATTTTAAGTATTGTATTCTCCGATACAAAGTGTCTATTAATACTGCTTTTTACGCCAACCAACTCAGGGTTTTCATTTATAGTATCTTGAATGTCTAAATTTTCAGTTATTAATTTTAAACTTGTATCTTTTTTGTTATCGATATTCAACTCTTCTTTATTTTTTTTATTTTTTTTTATTACAACTGTCTCAGGATTAGAATTGACATTTAGTTGATTTTCTGCAATTTGTGGTTTTTCTTCTCTATTTGTGATAGCTTGATTTATTTTGTCCATGAAATTTAAATATGTGATAGGGATAGTATTTATTTTTTTATCTACTTTTAGATCACTATTTACATTTTTGATTTTACTTTTATTTAACTTTAAAGTTGATTTCAAAATATCCCTTTTATTCAAATTTCGAGATACTTCAAATGTAGATGGGTTATTAACAAGTTGAAATGAAATTTCTGTTAAACCTACAACCCAATTTTCATTTAAAACCAAAGATTCTTTTAATAAATTTGTAAATGTAGATTTAGTGTTTTCATAAATATTTGTGGAATTGTTACTTAATAAAGTAATATAAAAACTAGAATCTCCCATCTTTTAATTTCAAATGTTTAAATAAGAATGACAGTTATTTTTTTTAATAACTTTATTTATATTAATATTGGAACAATACAATTATAATAAGTTACATTTAGTTTACTTAGTTAATAAATCGTTTTTGTTAATCCATGAATTATGTTCACTTCCAAAACCTAGCCACTTGACATACACCATATCCTTTTTTCTTTTTAAAACCTTTTCAACTAGATACGTATTTGATGTTTCTGTTTTAAGTAATTCTTCTTCATAAAATCCACCTTTTATTATTTCTCCTTGATAATCAATTAATTGATAAGTAATTGGATTTGTGATCTTTATTTTATTTATCTTGAATACCTCATTGGACCAATTGGATTCATATGCTTTGTAGAAAGTACCTTTATATTTACTAATTCGAACATCATCTCCAATTTTCAATTTACTCATCTTAAATGTTTTAATATGATTGTAAACTGTATTTAAAAGTATTTGTTGATTAGATTTATTGACATTTTTTGGAGACATTTTAATACTACGATGATATCTATTATTATATATATTGATATTTTTTGTAATCAAGTTCAGCCATTTATAATTCCCTTGAAGACTAAAATCTTTCCACATTAAATTTTTAAAAGTTCTATTAAACCTTTCAATTATTGAAGCCTTCATATTAGAAAATGTATGATAATGGTTTATTTCAAAATTTTTCATTAATTTTTTAAAATTAGAATTGAAAAATTCTTTACCTTGATCAGATTGAATATTATTGGGAATTTTTTTCCTATTTTTTTCTAGAATATTTTGCATAGCTAAGGTTACATCGATCCCACTTTTGGTTTTAACAGGTAAAGCATATGCGTATTTAGAAAAAACATCTATAACAGTCAGTAAATATTTATATCCTTTATTAATCTTTGCAAAAGGTATCATTTCTACAAGATCGATTTGCCAAGTATCTGAAATACCCTTTTGAATAAACCTACGCCGTTTAAAATTTCTTCTTGCTTGTCGATGCAATTCATTTACAAGAACTTCTTTACTCATTGTGAGTTCAACCAATAGTGTAAATGATTGATTTTTTAAAATTTATATTTATATAAAAAAAACTTGTTTACAATATTTATATTTATTAGAAGTTCATCATTGAATAGAGAACCATGTTTCATCAATTTGTGTATCCATTTACAATGTTAGTTTGTGGACCATCAGGTTGTGGCAAATCAACAATTATTATAAATCTTATTAACAATAAACATTTAATTAGTTCTCCTATTACAAAAGTAATTTGGTGTTATGCTGAAAAAAACTCTTTACCGGAACTTGATAATGTCAATTTTATTGAAGGCATTCCAGATGACTTTGAGAATTCAGCTAATGAATATACATTAATAATTTTAGATGATTTAATGTTAGACTCATTTAACAAAAAAGTTTGTGAACTATTTACTAAAGGTTCGCATCACCGCAATTTATCAGTTGTTTTAGTAACTCAAAATATTTTTCATAAGGGGACATATACAAGAGATATATCATTGAATTCAAAATATATAGTTATGTTTAAAAATCCTAGAGATAAACTACAATTTCAATGCTTGGCAAGACAAATTTATCCTGAAAATTATAAAGAATTAGTTAGAGTATATAACACTTGTACTGAGAGTGCTCATGGTAATTTATTAATAGATCTTACACAACAAGCACATAACGCATTAAGATTCAGATCTAACATTTTCAATAAAGAATATTGTTACTGCTTTGTTTCACTCCAAAATGACCTGCAAACTGAAACGATTGAAGGAGAACAAATATATTCTATATGTTCTTAAAAATGCTAAACCTAAATTGCGAAATGCAATTCTAAAAAACGCGGATGATAATCTTATAAAAGCTATTAATGAAATTGCATTTAATGTTTTACATAAAAATCATAATGTAAAGAAAAACGATTTAGTAAAGTTAAAATCATATAAAAATGTCATTAGAAAACTTTGCTGCTCAAAAACTGTTTTACGATCGAAGAGAAAACATCTAATCCAAAGAGGAGGATTTATACCAATTTTGATTTCTTCTGTTTTAAGCGGTGTTATAGGAAAAATTTTAGAAAATGTCTAATATTTTATCCAAGCTTATATTATTAAACCCTTCTACATATGAACGCTATTCTAACGATATGTCAGATTCAAATTTTTTAAAACGAAAACTTCTTCCAATATATGCCTCTCATACACTTAAAGATATAAATAAATGGTATGGAATAAAACAGGAACTCGCAAAATATTTGATTACCAAACAAGAAATAAATATTAAGAAAGAGAATAAATCGGTTAAATCGTATAAATCATTAAGGGATAAAGATACTCAAACAAAATGGATATTTAAAAACGATAATGAAACTCAAACAAAAGATATTGGAAAAAAAGATTTTGCTTCGCAGGCTGACTTTAATGCTAATGAACATATATTTAGCAATATTAACGAAGATGAAGAAAATTCTATGGATGTGGATACAACAATTAATAAAATAAACCATTCCTCTGCAAGTTCTGCAGCTAAACGTTTAAAAAACTTTTCAAATCATGGATCACCTAAAGTACGGATTTTGTCAAGTGATGGAAGTAAAATTACACCGAAAACTAAGCAAACTCTATTACCATATCAATACTCACCTCGCTTAACTCGTCAAAAAAGTAAAACATTACAATATGATTATGATGATGTTAATTGGTATAATATTAAATAAACAAAACATTTTTAAATACATAAAAATCGAATTTTTATTTTATTATTAATTTAATACATTATAAATTTATATAATATAAATCTAATAATTAAAATAATATAATTTATATCTATATATCTATATTCATAAAAATATCTAAATCATTATTTAAAGCTTTAATATAATCAATTTTGTAATGTCCCCAAGCAAGTGTGTTTATACCATCATCTAGTATATACCGTTTATCATCTATAAAATTAAGTGATAATTTATTTACACATTGTGTATATAAAATATGGGCTTTAGATCTTATTATATACATTTCTCTCATTATAACTTTCTTATTGTAAAGGCATGTTTTATAATCATGAATAGTAAATGTTTTACTAACTGATTTTTTAACACCCTTGGCTTTTGATGTTGGTATATCATTTTCAACAGTAAAAAAGTATGTTTTGGGTTTAAGACATATTATTTCTTTCATTATTTTGCCATTATTTTCGTCTTTCATCAAACCCACAACTTTAGAATTATTTTGATGATAACCATATATATTAGGATACTCATAACTAGAAGTGTCAAAAATATAATTTGATGGATCAGTTTTTTCAACATCTTCATAAATGTCTTTATAGAAATCATTTGTTTTAATCTCAACTATAAGAGAATCTGTGTCCGTATAAGCTAATCTTACATTACTATTAAATTTAGTTTTTAAGTAATTATAATAGAAGTCGTACATTTTACATTTCGATAAATCTAATACACAAAATCCTGTATAAATAGGTTTATTTAACTTAACTTTAAGAACTTTTGATTCTATTACTATCATATTTTCATTAATATTCGTTCTACTATGGAATGCTGGATTTGCTATTATTGATCTGGCTCCTTTAACTTTACCATTATTCTCCCAATTGCAACAAATATTTACATTTCTTCTATTTTCAACATTTTCCATTGTTTTGCCATAAACTGAATTATTCATTAATTTATAAAAATTTTTCTCAAACTCATTGGTAGCTTTAGACCTCATTAATGTATTCAGATCTATATACTTTTTAAGCCAACAACTTTGAGAAAACTCTAAAATTCTATATATTTTTTTTAAAATTAAACCATTTTTAATACATTCTTGAAGCATTTTATAATGTATTTTATACATATTCTTATTATTAAGATCTGCTATAAGTTTTTTAGAATTAGAATTACAAGAAGGTGGTGTTTTATTTTCTGGACAAAACGGAAAATCATTATGTAAATTATGAATTGAAGAAGGATATTCTAAGTCTACTTCAAAAATATATCCTTTAGAAGAATGTTCATTAATAGATTTAAGTTTTTCAATAGTAAACTCTGTAATTTCATATGACTCTAAAAATCTAAATTCCTTAAAAGGTAATGGCTGTGACATCGCATAACCATATAAATTATTTGCGTCATAATACATTAAATATGATGAACATTTAGATTTATCAAAGTTATGCATATATTTATTATTGGCTTTTACATGTCTAATCGAGCATTGTGTTAAACCTCCACGTATACCGTCTTGAATAAAAGTATACATTTCTATATCGGTAATTAGTTCGAGGTTAATTTTAGTCATCTTGAGCATAGCATCCCAAGATAATCCGGGAGCAGTGAAGTAATGACACGGATCAAGCTCATAAATTTTTAGACAAATTTTTCTAAAATTCTCAAAAACATCCGCAAGTAAGACAACATCACACCTTAGGTATACTTCTAAATAATCTTTTAAAGATTTACAATTTAAAATGTTCCATACATTCAGAGCATAAGCATAATCATTTTCAGAACACTCTTCATTAATTAATCTATTAAAAAACTTATCTTTAGCAGGTAATTGATTTTCTTTTAACCTATTAAAACTATCTAAATAATCATAAGGAAAAACACCTTTTCTATAAAATATCTTATACGAATTATTGTTAAAAACCTTTTTAGTTATATGGATTGACTCGTCATTTAGAGTTTTCACCAATTTCTCAAGGCTGCTAGGTAAAAATCTAAATGAATCTATAAATCTAAGTTGAAAACTATGATCTTTAGTTAAATTTATAGTTTTTGTTATAGATATAAATACCTCTTTATTAAGAGGTATAATATCAATAGCTCCCTCTACTTCGTTTAAATTTTGTATAAATAAATGTAGATCATATTTGGATAAATTATGAGTTATTACCGGAAAGAATTTAGTTCTTTTTGCTTTCAAATTACATTCTGTATGAGCAGATCCTAAATACTTTCCGGTAAAATGACAATGGTGCCTTACTTTTATACTAATATTATTACTTAAATCACTTTTACATATACAGCAGATTGTTGATTGATGGAACTCGTGCATTTCCTGGTCAGTTATCTTCATTGCCTTCATTGTGGAGTAAACGTTCCAATATATTTGCGTCGCTTTCGCAACTAAAGATTTTATCATAACTCTCGAACATTCAGGACCTATAAACGAAAGATTAAATATTATATATATATCGTTTTTTATTTTCATTTTTATTTTTTAATTATTATTTTTTTCTTTTGTATTCACCTGTATAATTTTGTAGCTTATCGAAACGATCATCATATGACCCTTTCAAATACCAAGCAAATGCGCATGGTATGTGCTTCTGAATATTCGATGTATGCGTATTTTCTGGGTTATTTGTACAGCCAATAATCGGTTCCAGAATCGATTCAAAATCCATATAAAAAGTATATCCAACTGGGATGGTTTTTTCATAGGCTTTAAATGCTAGTGTGGACTCATTTTCCTTGGGCAAATACGTAATTTTTTTTTTACATGATGATTTATGTGCCTCAAGAGACTTTATAGATGTAAATTGTAGAATACATCCATTACAAATATACATTTTGTGGGCTCTTTTTCGTCCCTGACCGCTTATCAATTTACTTAGATCTTGTATCCAGACATAGTGAGTAATTTCTTCACTGTCACAAAATAGCAAATTGATATGTGTACTCTGTTCTTTTTCAGTGTGATAAATAGGTCCCAAAATTTCGCATTTTCCATCTGACTTTTCATTATACATGAAAATATTTATGCTAATGGAGTTGTTTAGCTCAAATATTTTTGTATTCTTTATAGAATGAGGGAAGTCTAATCCTCTAAATATCAAGTTTATACCATTCACATAAATTTCCTCTGCTGTTATGTCGGAAATATTATATGAATTAATGCGATAGGGATCATTTATTTTTATTTTTGTATTAACTATTGCTGCAATAATAGCCCACTTAAAGCAGAAAATATCACTGTTTTGTATATTAATACATGCCTTTCTTTTTTCTATGTATGCTGGCAATTTCTGATATGATAATCCATTTAAGGGGCTATATTCACTTATATTAAGCTCAATTTTATTGATTTTTATCAAAGCCCATCCACTATCCCGTTCTTGAAAGTTCTCCATTTTATTTATTAACAATTCTTCAATATTTAACATTACATCTTCAATATTATCTTTGGTTAATATTGTTAGTGGTTTTGTTATATGTGAAAAAGTGCTTAGTTTAAATTCATCATCATCTTCGACAGAAGGTTTTGAAGGACGTATATAGTCAGCAGAGATCTCCGCATTCAATTTTAAAGATATTTTCTTATTTAATTCTCTTTCCAGTAAATTTTTAATTTTATTTCTTATTTGACCGAAATATTCATGTGGATTTATTAGACTTTCATCATCATTAGGTAATATGTAATCACATATTTTATTTTTAAATGCTTTTCGTACCAATTTAAATCCATCTATATCTGCAATCTCTGATGCTCTCTTATGCGCTGTTGATCTTAAATGGCCTCTCCATAGGGATTTGTGAACTGTAACATTACAGTTCTCACAGTAACGGCTCACCGATGATGATGTTGATGCGATTTCATATTCATTATTCAGCAAATCCTCATATTTTCCTTGTTTTGAAGGAATTTCCTCTTGAAAATGTTGACAGGAATGATGTTTTAAAGTATTTGGTCTGCTAAAAGATTTACTACACTTTAAGCAGCTAAACTTTGTATTTTCATGTATTGTCGATACATGTCTCTTTAAATTATAGTTTTTCGCGAAGGACTTTGAACACAATGCACAGATAAACATTTTTTAATTTTTATAGAAGTTCTCGAAGTTGCAAACAAACGAACACTAACTTAAATTATTATTTTGAATATTAAGAAACTTCAACTTCAAATTTTACAGGAATTATTGAACATAAAAAAGTGCAGTGTTGCAATAAAGATGTGTTACTGCAGTTTTAATTTACTGACTTCCGGTGTATTTCACTACTTATACATTAAATTTTGCTGAATTCAAATTTTTAAGTTCAGTTTAATATATATCATATTACATGCTTTGATATATAAAGGTGTTCTATACAATGTATATAATAATAAATTTTACTCGTTTTCATACTTTTAATATATCAACATTAAAAAATGGAGTGTGAATTTTGCCCGCATTTAAAATTCTCGAATAGAAACAACCTTAAGCGGCATATCCTGCGAAAACATAATTTTTCATATAAAAAGGCAAAAACATATACTTGTAAGTAAATAACTAAATATATTTTTTAAAATTATTTTATATTAATAATAAAAATTTTATTAACAGTAAATCCTCAAATTGAAATACTAGAAGTCGTAACACTCCCGCCAGTAAATTTGATAGATGTTGGAATTAGGGAAGGATTATTAGATGATGGACTAGACCATCTATTTCTTAACTTAGACGATCCGAGGATGTTAAATGCGGATCATCATTATTGTAATTTAATGGACGATGATGATGATAATATTTTATTAAACGCTCTACTGAGTTTTGAGCAAATAATGCAAATATAAGTTTTATAAATTATTTGTTATATTGTTTCAAATCGTTTTAAAATAAATAAATAAAACAATATGTATATATTTAAATATTTTATTTAAAATGAATATTTTTAAAAGTAAGTATATTGATACGATTTTTTTTATTTTTATTCATAACGTAAATCGAATAGAGCCATCCCCATTACTTCTGATTGTCGTCCTCGAAAAATAATAGACCACTTTTTCTCATTTATATTATATAAATATGGATCATCGGTTTCAACTTTTCTAGAAATTCTTGCTGGTAGATAAAACCATCTGTTGTCTGTTAGATGTACAATTAATTTTGTTCCATTAATTGTGTTTTTCCATTCAAATTTAGAAATCCTGAATTCCTGATCAATGGGCAAGTCATCTACTCTAATGTATGTAGAGAGGTTTCCTTTTGCTAAACTAATAATTTCAGCGAAATCCTTTAAATAATATAAATACATAAATTAATAAATACAAACAAAATTAAAAAAAAACAATCTTACCATATTTTGTTGTTCCTATCAAATTGTAATGTAGACGATGAATAAATTTAATTCAAATTTCGATCCATTTATATATAATGGATATCTCTTTAAAATGAGTTAAAAAGTGAATTCCATTAGTATAATTATACTCAATTAAAATTTTAAAGAGAGTAAATTAAATAAATCTCAAGACAAAAAACTCTATAAAAAATATACATGTTCTAACATGTTCAATCTTTTAAACATATAGTATAGAAAATGATTTAAAAAATGATCCCAATGGAACCTTATGGCTCCATTCATTCATATAACCAAATTAAACGACCATGACTTTGTAGAATAAAATCCAGTACAATAACCCTTATAGTAAAATTGGCCTTGAATTAAATATATGTCAATGCATTAATACAGAAGTGTCTTAACCTGTTTACAACAAAAAAAATTAACCACAAAAAAAATAAGCATCTAATAATAATATTCATTCATATATCGAAGTTTTAAATTACAATCACCGTTCCTCAACAAAGTTTCAAATTGAACCCTTTGCTCCTCAACTCTCTTGATGATCATGCAAAAATAAAACAAACAAGTATAACTATAGTATACATTATAACTACGTTAACTGAAATCTAATTGCAACTATAATATTTTACAACAACAACATGAATACGTTTGTAAATATTCTCATTCACAAAAAATGCTTACTCCGATATAATTATCCCAACAACAACATTTACTCTTTACTGCTGCATGCCTTCATAACATGCATATAATATATATGTATGTATCAACATTAACAAATTATGTTCAAAAGTCATCCCACTGGCTCCATGCCATTATAAAATATATAGTATACATATAATATACATCTGTTAAAAATACTTCCCATGAAAACAATAACAAATATTCTGTTAAAATATGATCCCCATTGAAAAAACAATAACAACTATACTGTTAAAATATGATCTCCAATGAACTACAGTACCAACAACTCTGTTAAAAAATGATCCCTATTGAACTATACCAACAACAACTATGTTAAAAAATGATCCCTATTGAATTACACTAACAGCAACTATGTTAAAAAATGATCCCTATTGAATTACACTAACAACAACTATGTTAAAAAATGATCCCTATTGAATTACACTAACAACATCTCTGTTAAAATTCATTTACACTAACAACAATGTGCTCCATGGAGCCCAGTGGGGCCAGAACCGGCGAATCCATACTACTTACGATCATAGCAATATGTGCCAATATTGCATTCTTTTATTATTATATTTTTAAATAACCATTCTTATATATAGGTTCATATATGTGTTCATAACCAATCATATATAATAATAATAATAGTTTGGCGCTACAGTCCTATATAGAACTTCGGCCGAGCTCTCTCACCATTTTGAGCTGTGCGTGTTATATTTGTACTCAAAGTGGTGGGACCTACAGTTTATTGCCGAATCCGAACGGCGGGTGAGAGCTTTTTCATAGGCAATGGTTTTACTCTCGTAGGTTTGCCATTTACTGACGAGAGGTAGCGCGATATAGAAAAAATGTTTCTATGAAAAGATGTTGTTAGCCCCAGTCCAGGCTTGAACCGGGGACCTTTCGGCTCGCAGTCCAACGCACTAACCACTGAGCTACCGCGGCTACATATAGTTATATAGTTATATATAATTGGATAGAGACAAACTACGGATCTGATCATATTTGATGTAAGATCAAATCATATATGATTATATATAACTATGCTGCTGTATGCTTTTAGTAAATTATTATGAAATTTCTTCCTTTACCCTTGATACAAATCTCTATCGTTACAGGGCTTATTATAGAAAGTACCTATTTTGATTTTTTAATTCAATTTTATCGCCTACTTTAAATATTATTGGGTGTAATGAGTCATAGTTTTGTTTAGATTTTTCTTTGGTTCTGTCTTGATTTTGTTAAAGAGCTTGCTTCTGGATCTGGTATAGCTACGCAGCACATATATTTTGAAAAATCATCTTGAAACGTTAATATATATATTTAAGTCCAGATATTGTTTCCGGTAAAATACCTACAAGATCCATGAATACTTTATAGAATGGACGTACTGGCGTATCAGTTAGAACCATTGGCATTCTATAAAACGCGACTACACACCGAATAGAGATAGCGGCTCTGAGTTTGGACAAAATTAATGGACAAAAATAACGAAAATAAACTTACAGGAGAGGGAGAAATAGACGCATTCAAGAGAAACTCGGTGATAGTGAGATCACCACCCGCAAATTTGGCGGTGGTGATCTGCGGTGAGAGTGGCGACAAGCCGCGAGGTAACTACCTAAGTAGGCTAGGGGATAAAATATCTCAACTGGTCGACTTTATCAAACCCTGCACGAATATCCACAAAGATATTCACACGATAATACGTCAGATCTAAGCATTGTACCTGCAGGCCTCTGGTGAGGTAAATGCTTTTGATAAAAGTAAAGGTGAATCCGTGGAATGTGAGCTGACTAGCACACACACTCAAAAAGAGGAAGTAGCATGGCCGAAAGTACCGAAAGCAGCAGTGCCAAAACGGAAGAGAAACAGCGCAATCCTCAGCCCTAAGGAGAACAAGTCAAAGAAGTTAAAGGACACCATACCAAAAAAACTGGTAATGATGTAGCAGCGTGCACGCCGAGCGGTGCAATAGCCAAACCACCGGAGACAGTTAACGGCAACTCTGACTGGGTTAAGATTCGCCTAAAAGCTAAAAATAAAAAGAATCCAAATACAAAGAGCATAATGAAATCGGTCAGGCCAGGTGCCCTTATGCTGACATCCTGAAGAAAGTTAAAAGTGATCCGAAACTAGATACTCTTGGCCAAAGTGTAAATAATATAAGGAAAACTGCGAAGGGCGAATTGCTTCTTCAACTTAACAAATCAGCCCATCAGAGTACATGTGAATTTAGACACAACATTGAAGAAATTCTGGGCTCAACGGCACACGTCTGGGCATTGACACATGAAATAGTGCTCGAAATAAAAGACATCGGTGAAGTCACTGATACCCAAGACCTACACAATGCATTGATGAACATATCTGATGACTTTAAAACACTTCAGCATTCCGCAATAAAATCACTGATAAAGGCTTATGGGGGCACTTAAACAGCCACCATTGGCCTAAGTGCCGGATTGGCAAACCATCTGCTGGAAACTGCCAAAATTCGCATCGGCTGGGTACAGTGTCGAATACGGGAGAAAGTGTCTCCAAGAAGATGCTTTAAATGTCTAGATTTTGCGCTCCGGTTACTAAGTGCTGGAAAATGAGAATCCTCCAACTTAACCTTAACCATTGTCAGGCCGCTCAAGAGCTGCTAAAACAGAGCGTCCGTGAGCAATATCGCAACGCTGATTCTCCAAGCTAGGTATCTGACTGTTCAAATACTTTAGCAATTTGGTCAGTCAACAATTTAATGCTGCAAAATCCAACAACAGTACATTGTGGATTTACCCGAGCCACAGTTTCAGGAATTCACCTTTATAGCTGTTATATCCCACCGAGATACACTATAGTTGAATTCGAAACCATTGTCGACAACATAGTCTCAGATGCGATTGATAAAAAACCCTGTATTAATTGCAGGTGATTTTAACGCATGTGCTACCGATTGGGGTTGTCCCCGTACAAATGAAAGAGGACGGATACTACTTGAAACATTGTCGATGCTTGGTGTGGTATTGATGAACACAGGAAATAAACAATCTTTCAGTAGGGGTGATAGCGGATCAATTATTGACATTGACTTCACCAGTAGCAGCATGGCAGGGCGAGTTAACTGGAGCTTGTCTGATCAATACACACACAGTGATCACTGTGCTATAACTATAGATCTAGCAATTGAGCACCCATCCGTACTTGTCAATATGAGCACATCAAAACTAGTTGGCTGGAAGGTCAACACCCTTGATAAAGCTCTATTCCAAACTGCCATAGAAGATATGAATCTGCTTGGCCCACCCGAAACAATGGCGGAACAATTCCTGAACGAAATTTTCCGTGCATGTGATGCGTCAATGGTGAGAAGGAAGCACAACGCAAGCAACCAGTCTATTGTTGAAATAGAGAATTAGCTGAACTGCGTTCAGATTGTGTACGAGCAAGGCGACAATATACGAGAACGAGAGGTAGACCGGTAAACGATTGTCATCACCAAACCTTTAAATCTAAGAGGAAATCTCTCAAGTTAGCGATACGCAGAAGCAAGAGAAGATGTTTCGCTGAAATTTGTAATGACCTTCAAGATAACCCGTGGGGACTTGCCTACAAATTGGTAACAAAGAAACTTAAATGCTTAAATCCGT